>JBBPBX010002935.1:0-11760 GCA_038048925.1 Garcialebias charrua
ACCAACCATCCAACCATTCATACACACATTCATACACCGGTAGCGGCAGACTGCCATGCAAGGCGCCATCCAGTCCTACCGGGAGAAACTCGGGGTTAAGTGTCTTGCCCAGGGACACAACGACACATGGTGTGGGGAAACGGGATTCGAACCTCCAACCTTCCGATCGGTGGACGAGTGCCATTACCACTATGCCATGGCTGCCTATCTGCCTATCTGCAAGCTACATGCTGAGTGAAATAAAATTGAATAAAGTTGTTTCACTCCAGTTTTCATGTAAACATTCATACTTTTGAGTGTGGAAAAATGATTGTGTTATACAACAAATACAGAGCTTTATCATTCAATGGGTCTCTGACTTTGTACAGTACTGTAATAGATTTAGTATTTTTATTCTTACATAATTTGTGTTCTCTCCATATCAGTTTGTTCATTCATTCATTCAACCTTTATTTATACAGGCTGGACTCGTTGAGCCACGGGGACTCATTTACAAGAGGGACCTGTCTCACTCACACCTAGGGTCAATTTAGAGTTAACAATCAGCCTAACATGCATGTTTTTGGACTGTGGGAGGAAACCGGAGCACCCGGAGAAAACCCACGCATGCACGGAGAGAACATGCAAACTCCACCCAGAAAGGCCCCCGGACCGGGATTTGAACCGGGGACCTGCTCGCTTAGAGGCAGTCAAAGTCAAAGTCAACTTTATTGTCAGAAATACAATACAGGTAGTCCCCGATTTACGAGCGCTCTGATCTACGAGGTTCCGGACTTACGAGCTGGCGAATTATTGGAAAAAACGCAAAAAATACTGAGTTTTCCTGTGTTTTTTCACCACAGTTCGTTAGCTAAACATGTGGACACACGTTTCCGATCATTTTTATGCACTCATAAGCAGTTTTTCGATGAAAAACGAGTGTTCGTAGTCGCGCTAGCAAAACCGTTCCAATTTACGAGCGAAATTCCGGACTTACGAGAAGCGTGGCGGCCGTTCCAAATTACGAGATTTCCAGTTTACGAGCGCCTCGTTGTAACGGATCTCGCTCGTAAATCGGGGACTACCTGTATGTACAGGACATACACAGGACCGAAATTGCGTTTCTCTCAGTCCCTCGGTGCAACAGTAACCATCTAAACACTAAACACTAAAACATTTAATAAACATAACATAAAATAGTAAAATAGTAAAAAAGTGTAACACTGTCCTGAGTTTTTTCATAATAGTATAAAAGTATGAAAATTTACACCAACACTGAAACACCAAACACCCCTAAAACACCAAACACCCAATGAACATAAGCATAAAATGAAATAATAAAAGTGTAATACTGTCCTGAGTTTTTGCATAGTAGTATAAAAAGTATAAAACGTATATCTATAAAATAAACTGAAGTTTCTAGCGTTGACATTTGCAAAGAGTCATCAACATCTCCAAAAGTTTGGTCTGTGTTGTAAAAAGCTGCACTTTGAACCTGCAGAAGGAATGTTGTTGTTGGAATATGGGGGAGGTGTTTTGTTTTGGCTACTGGGGGGATGTTTTGAGCACACAAAAGACTTCAGCCCCAGGGGGTCACACACACCTAATGGAATGCAAATTCCTCAATCTGTCATTTTACAGTCTCCCATGGGAGCTATATGTAAAATATGTACAAGTACATGTGTTTGGTATTCCTAGTGTTAAATATTACGAGAAGAAAGTTCATAATTTGTTTCCCGAGGAGCTCCTTTTTTACCAAAAAGGACGATGCAAAGGTCAGACCTTCAATTGGAAATAGCATTGATGTTCCTATCAAACACGGCGCCACTACTCGGGATACTCTGCACACTGTTGCATAATTACATTTCATCTTCTCTTCCCCCTCTTCTGGGTAATTAAGCCTCTAAGCCCAGTAGAGAGCTACATACTCAGATAAATATAGCTGTCTTGAGTGGAGATGTTTCCTTTGTGTGCTTCTGAGTTCTTTGCCACTGGGCTTGAAAGAGCAAAGGGAGACATGAATTTCCCAGATGGAGTTGGGGAAAAAAGTGTTTTGACATTTATTTAATTCATATAAGCTTAAAACTGACGTTGGAGGTACCTGGACATACCTCAAAGTGGCTTTGCAGAGCTAATCATTATTATAAGTACAGGTGGTTATTTATTGTATCTCTGACAAATAAATAAATTTCCACCTTACTGTTTGCTCCCTCGCCCCCTTTCTGTCTGTCTCCAATCTGCCTCTTCTTCATTAATGATGTTTATGTGTCCCTGGCAGACTCATATTCTCGGGAACGTATCACACTGAGCTTTTGATGTTCCATTAATCACAACCAGCGCCAAACGAAAGGCGTTTACTCCGTGAGTGAAGGAGGGGAAAGGGAATCAAGCTGACATCATGAGCCATTCTGTTTGAATACAGCAACAAACAAACAAAAAAAGATGTGGAGAATGAACCCATCAAGAAAAAATGTGTTTAGCTGGTTCACAGGAACAGAGATACAGTTTGTTAAAAAAATACATAAATGTGCACAAAGTGTATAAGAAACTTAAAAAATATCAGCTTAACATCCCTCTGCTGCTTGTACTACACAGCTGGCTTACCAAGGCGTATCAGACAATTCCTCAGTGGCAGGTTTTTGTTTTCCTTTCCAGTCATGATCAGGGCTCAGAGTCTCTCCGCTCTTCACCCTTCGGCCCTCTGGAGAACCAAGACGGATGCTTCAATAGATTTAAGCAATTTGATTTGCAAGTCCTCCTGCCTCCCTGTCTTATGTCTCCCTGCATCAGAAATAATAGACACTCTGTCAACAGCTGGAAGGAGACTGCAGCTTCAGATGGGCTCAGCTTTTTATTTTTCATTTGTCTCCCTCATAAAATAACAGCTCTTACAAGGGACGAGAGCCTCGGGAACAGGATCAGCTAAAGATTACGCTGTGGCGTACGCTCCGCCAGCAGGTTTGAGTTGTAAATTCAGTGGTCACATTCACTGGCGCTGCTGAGATAACACAGCCAGCAGCAAGTGTGTCGATGCGAGGGAGGTAATTGCCTCTGTGGAAAATAAAAAAGCAACAAATGAGGTTAGAAGTTAGTGATGAGGGTGGGACTGAGGGATTTGGGGAAGCGAGTTATTGAGGGATGGGGACAGCGCCAATGATTTTTCTATTAAGGCACCTCGGAGAGTTCACACATCTTCAGAGTTGAGGCTGTTTATTGGCGAAGGCTTGTGATCAATCCTGGAAAACACAGAGGAGCGAGCAACAGTTGCAAAAACCAATGGCTGGTCTTTCTCGCTCCGTTCTCCATCCATCAATACTTTTCTCCCTTGCTTTGCTCCTTAGTTTTAACCAACATCCTCCCACCACACACACAAAGCCTGAGCAGAGCAACAAGATGACCCCTGCTTACTCAGAGGACCTCCTGTAATAGAGAAGATGAAACTTGTTGTATGAAACCCACACAGAGAAAGGAACACGGAGTCAAAGGAAAGAAAAATGTCATTTTATCTTGTCTGTGTTCAAAACGTGCCTTTTCTTTCAGCTGCTGGATGTGCTCGCTGTTTGAAAACAGAGACAAATTGCACGTGCTTTGGTTTGAGCAAAAGGAGACGAATACGCAAGAGATAGTTTCAACGTATACCGAGATTTGTTACAGCGTTAGTTTTAATGGCTTGAAACAAACACGATTAAATAAATGAATAGTATAGATTTGCACCTGAAATGGCACAAACTCAAGTCAACAACACAATAACCAAAATCTATGTAAAATAACTTAAAAAAAGAAGTACAATATCACAATATGAGGGAAAAAAACCCAAAACAAATTAAAACTAATTTATTAAATGCATTGTATTTACTGCAGCAAAACTAAATTCAAGAATATCCTATTTGTTATTTGTTTTGTGAATAAAATATTGGCTCTGGTTAGATTATAAATAAAATACTTCCGGTCTAAAATGAGTTGTTAAAAACCTATTTTTTTAAACTGTTGTAAATATGTTGCTTGTGTTGAAACAAGTGGGCAAAATTAATTTACAATAACTTCATATAGAATTTAGCCCCGAAAGTAAGAATTAAACTGCAGCTCTGACACTTTTATTCTCTGCATGAACGAAACGTTTTCTCCAAATTCCTTCTTTTCTCTGCAGAGTCTGAATTTAGGCGCATCTTTCCAGAATCAGACAAAAACAGCAGCCTTACCATCTCCGCCTCTCTCGCAGATGTGATGTTTCTCCGGTCAGTCCAGTCCTGTTCGCTTCATTTGTACAACTGTGTGTGTGAGAGTACGTGAGAGAGAGAGTGAGGAGCGCTTCCACCCGCGTCCCCAGCCAAAGTGGACTCAGAGCTGGAGACGCGCCACGGATGGAGAGGATGGAGAGGATGGAGAGGCTGGGAGAGGAAGCATCTCCTCCTCCCTCCCCCCACCCCGCCAGAAAACAAACAGGAGCTGAGGCAACAGATTGGGTGTGTGAGTCTCGTGCATTAAGCTTTGATGCTTATTGAGCTCCACAGAGACGTTTCTTAAAGTCTTGCGTCCAAAGAGCGAAGGATAAAGTAATCCACTTTGTGAGGTGCCACTGGTCCAACTGCTGAGTTTAAGTAATGTAAAGGTGCTCCCTGCAAAGTGTGGCCATGAACTTTAAAGGGTTATCCTGAGTTACATCAAAATGGCGCAGTTTGAGGTTTACTCCTGTATGGAATCCTTTAAGTGCCTACAAATTAATTGTTAAAATAAAATATAAATGCATTTTTTTTTAAAAGATAGCATTAATAACGTTATTCTAAAAACACTTCACCCTGCAGAGGTAAACAGCTCTTGAGTTATTTGTATGTGCAAATGGTAAATAGTAAATGGACTGTATATATAACGCCTTTCTATCTTATCAAGCCACTCAAAGTGCTTTACAGTGTGCTCTACTAGATCTATACAAAGAATAATCAGTGCTTTATCACATTCATACACCAATGGGACACACATCAGAGGCAATGAGGGGTTCAGTGTCTTGCCCAGGGACACATTGGCATGTGACTGCTGGTGGATTTGAACCCTCAACTCTTGCATTGAAGGACGACTGCTCTACCCACTCAGCCACAGCCTCCCTAACCACTCCGATGCGGCCACCATGTAGTAACAGGAAGTGATGATAAAGGTTAATGCCTGCATGTAAACAGAGCAATGGCTCACAACAGTAAAGAAGACTCAGATGTTTCGTTAGATCATGCTGAGCCACTATCAGAGGGAGATGAAGGAGAGTCAGCATTCAAATAATGCAGTAGTCCCTCATTTATCGTGGGGGATTCAAAGTCAAAGTCAAAGTCAACTTTATTGTCAGAACTGCAATATGTACAGGACATACACAGGATTGAAATTGCGTTTCTCAGTCCCTCGGTGCAACAGTAACCATTTAAACACTAAAACATTTAATAAACATAAGCATAAAATAGTAAAAGTGTAACACTGTCCTGAGTTTTTGCATAGTAGTATAAAAGTATGAAAATTTACACCAACACTAAAACACTAAACATTTAATGAACATAAGCATAAAATGAAATAATAAAAGTGTAATACTGTCCTGAGTTTTTGCATAGTAGTATAAAAGTATAAAAAGTATATCTATAAAATAAACTGAAGGTTCTAGCATTGACATTTGCAAAGAGTGGCAAAGCAGCATATGAGTTAATGTACACAGTATATGTATGAGGTAGTTGATGTTGGTATAGAGGCAAAGTGGCATATGCAGTAAGGCACATAAGGCACATTGGGCATCCTTAAATAAGGCTAGTCAGAGAATACTGTATATGTATCAGCAGTAGTGTAGATATAAAAGTAGTGTAAATGTAAACAGTAGTAATAAATGTAAACAGTAGTAATAAATGTAAACAGTATTAATAAATGTAAACAGTGAATGTAAACAGTAGTATGACTATAGGCAGTAATGTAATACAAACATTAGTGCAAATATGAGAAGTAGTGCAAACTGAATGAGCACATGACCGAGAGTTTAGTGAATAACCCGTTTGATGACACAGAGTCCAGTGTTAAAATCTTTGTGTTGTGTGGTAATGTGTGAGAAAGTTTTTTGTGTTAAGGCAGTTCAAATGGGAGGGGAGGCAGAGCAGGCAGAGTGTTTAGCATCCTGACTGCCTGATGAACAGAGCTGTCTCTCAGTCTGCTGGTTCGAGCCTGGAGACTCCTCAGTCTCCTCCCTGATGGCAGCAGTCTGAAGCAGCTGTGTAGTGGGTGTGTGGGATCACCTGCCATGCAGAGGGCTTTCCGAGTGAGGCGGTTGCTGTGTAAGTCCTGCAGTGAGGGGAAGGAGGTGCCGACGATCTTCTCAGCTGCTCTCACGATGCGCTGGAGGCTCTTGCGGCAGGATGCAGTACATGCACCAAACCACACAGTGATGCAGCTGGTCAGGACACTTTCTATGGCACCCCTGTAGAAGGTGCACATGATGGGGGTTGAAGCTCCAGCCCTTTTCAGCTTGCGGAGAAAGTAGAGACGCTGGTGAGCCTTCTTGGCCAGTGATGCAGTGTTCCTGCTCCAGGACAGGTCCTCTGAGACGTGCACTCCCAGGAACTTGGTGCTGTCTACTCTCTCCACTGCGGTGCTGTTGATGGTCAGAGGGGCATGTTGGGCATCCCTCTTCCTGAAGTCCACAACAATCTCCTTTGTCTTCTCCACGTTGAGAGTGAGATTGTTGTGTCCGCACCACAAGGCCAGGCGGCTCACCTCGTTCCTGTAGTCCGTCTCATCGTTGTTGCTGATGAGACCCACCACTGTTGTGTCGTCCGCAAACTTGATGAAGTGGTTGGAGCTGTATGATGGTGTGCAGTCGTGTGTTAGCAGGGTGAATAGAAGGGGGCTCAGCACACATCCTTGTGGGGCCCCTGTGTTCAATGTGATGGTGCTAGATGTGTTACTCCCGACCCGTACTGTCTGTGGTCTCCCGGTCAGGAAGTCTAGCAGCCAGTTACACATTGAGGTGTTCAGCCCCAGACTGTCCAGTTTATGGATGAGCTGTTGGGGGATGATGGTGTTGAATGCCGAGCTGAAGTCGATGAACAGCATTCTAACATAAGAGTCCTTCGTGTCCAGATGTGTGAGAGCTGTGTGGAGGGCAGAGGAGATGGCATCGTCGGTTGAGCGATTAGGTCGGTATGCAAATTGGAAGGGATCCAGGGAGGCAGGGAGGACAGATGTGATGCTTTTCATGACTAGCCGTTCAAAGCACTTCATCAGGATGGGGGTGAGTGCTACTGGGCGATAGTCATTGAGGCATGCGGGCGTTGCCTTCTTTGGGACAGGGATGATGGTGGTGGCTTTGAAACAGGTGGGGACGATGGCCTGGCTCAGTGAGATGTTAAAGATGTCCGTGAAGACCGCTGCGAGTTCCCCTGCACAGTCCTTCAGCACACGACCAGGTATGTTGTCAGGACCAGAGGCCTTCCGGGCGTTAATCTTGATAAATGATCGCCTTACGCTGTCTGAGGACAGCGCCAGCACCTGGCCATCAGGAGAGGGGGGGAGTTTATGTGCAGGTGTGCTGTTACTTGCCTCAAACCGAGCAAAGAACTCATTCAGTTCATTCAGCGTAGAGGTTGAGCTGTCACAGGTCTGGGGGGATGGTTTGTAGTTTGTGATGGTCTGTATTCCCTGCCACAGACTGCGTGTATCCTTGCTGTCCTTGAAACGGTGAGCTATTTTCCTGGAATACTGCTTCTTGGCCTTTCTGATGCCCCGGGCCAGGTTTTTTCTGGCTGCCCTCAGGCCCACCTGATCTCCCGCTTTGAAGGCAGCATTCCTGGCTTTCAGGAGTCTGTAAACCTCTGCTGTCAGCCATGGCTTCTGATTAGCCCGAACAGTGATGGTCTTGAGGTTGGTTACATCATCAATGCACTTGGTGATGTATGAACATACAGTGTCTGAGTACTCCTGGAGACATGTGTTGTTGTTTGTGGTAGCAGCTTCTTTGAATATATTCCAATCTGTGGTGTCAAAACAGTCCTGGAGTGCCTCTGAAGACCCCTCTGGCCACACTCGTATCTGCTTGCGGACTGGTTTTGTGACTTTCACCAGTGGCCTGTATGCTGGCTTTAGCATAACACAGATATGGTCAGAAGCACCAATGTGGGGGAGGGGGAGGGCTCTGTAGGCATTTTTCATGGTGGTGTAAACTTGGTCCAGTGTGTTGTTTCCTCTTGTTGCAAAGTTTATGTTTCTGTATGTTTTTGGAAATACACTCTTTAAATCTACTTAGTTGAAATCACCAGCCATGATGAGAAAAGCATCAGAGTGTGCTGTTTGCTGCTTACTGATGTGCAGATATAGTTCATTTAGTGCCTCACCTCTGACTTTGCAGCTGGAGCTTGGAGGAATATATACAGCAACAATAATGACAGCTGTAAATTCCCTCGGTAAATAGAACGGTCTGCATTTAATAGTCATAAACTCCACTAAAGGTGAGCAATGTTTGTGGACCACAGCAGCATCACGACACCATGCGTTGTTGATGTAAACACAGAGCCCCCCTCCGCGTGTCGTACCTCCTTCGATGAGAGCTCGGTCCACCCTGTAGCATGTTAGCCTCTCGAGCTGGATAGCATGGTCCGGAACGTTGTTGTTAAGCCACGTTTCCATGAACACAAACACACAACAGTCTCTCACAGTCTTTTGTGTCGTTCGTAGCAGGTGTATATAATCCAATTTGTTGTCCAAGGAACGCACGTTAGCCAAAACCATGGATGGGGTCGCCGGCTTGTGTGGGTTAGCTGCTAGCCTAGCTCCGATACCTCCGCGCTTACCCCGCTTCTGCTTCCTGTCACGCCGCTTGTGGCGCTTCCACTGCGGGCGCGATGAGGGGAGGCTCGGTGCTGGCTTCCAGAGCAGGCCGCAGGCACTTAGCTGCTCCTCAAGCTCGCTGCTTATTTCCAAATGAGCGGTTTTTCCGACATCAAGCAGGAACTCACGACTGTACTTGCGTTCTTGAACACGTAGACATGATGAAGACGTGCCGGCACATTGCGGCATGCAGGACAAAACAGACGAAACAGACGAAAGCACCGTGTTGTCGGGAGAGAGAGAAGCCTCTGCGGGTGCTCGCGCCGCCATCTTGGAATATATATATATTTGTACCCTGAAGAAGTCCTGTGATAAATGAAAACCACACACACACACACAAAAACACGCACGAATGCACGCACGAATGCACGCACGCATGCACGTACACACACACACACACACACACATATATACTGTATATATACATATATATATATATATATATATATATATATGTACACACACACAAAGTATATACAGTATATATATATATATATATATATACATATACATATACAGTATACAGTATATATACATACAGTACATATATATACTATAGATATATAAATGAACCGCAACATATAGCGAGGAACTACTGTATTCTTTTTTTTAAGTGTCCCGCTTTGATGTCACTTCCTGTTTCACTTTGGCCGCCAAGTTCAAAATAATTGACCTTTCGCAAAACCCCGCCCCCAACCGGCCATTGTCCAATCACACGTCACTAGCATCTCCGGCTATGTAAGCTAGGTCCGACATTCTACAAGATGGTGAAGCGATGCGCCTATGGATTGTGTAAATCAGACAGCAGGTATCCCAAGAGTTTGTCTGGTGGAGTCTTGTTTTTTCCCTTCCCAAAGCCGAAAACACAACTGGAACGGTGTCAACAATGGATAAAACAGTGTGGAAGGCCTCACTCCCAGCTTAATGTCTCGAAGATAAACAAGCATTCGTATGTATGCTCAAAGGTAAGACAAACATTCATTGTGACTGTCCTGCTCTAGAAGTAATACTAGCTTTTCTACTAAACGATTGCCTGTATAGCACATTTGAGATTAAATTCGATTTTTTATTAATTTTTGAAGACATGCAACAAGGTCGCGCTAGCATAAAATTAGCATCGTTTTTTCTTCCATCTAAAGTCATTCATATCTCCTAAAACCACTCAATGTATATTTCTCCTGCTTTCAGAGTGTAATTATACATGACTTTTCTACTAAACGATTGCCTGTATAGCACATTTGAGATTAAATTCGATTTTTTATTAATTTTTGAAGACATGCAACAAGGTCGCGCTAGCATAAAATTAGCATCGTTTTCTCTTCCATCTAAAGTCATTCATATCTCCTAAAACCACTCAATGTATATTTCTCCTGCTTTCAGAGTGTAATTATACATGACTTTTCTACTAAACGATTGCCTGTATAGCACATTTGAGATTAAATTCGATTTTTTATTAATTTTTGAAGACATGCAACAAGGTCGCGCTAGCATAAAATTAGCATCGTTTTCTCTTCCATCTAAAGTCATTCATATCTCCTAAAACCACTCAATGTATATTTCTCCTGCTTTCAGAGTGTAATTATACATGACTTTTCTACTAAACGATTGCCTGTATAGCACATTTGAGATTAAATTCGATTTTTTATTAATTTTTGAAGACATGCAACAAGGTCGCGCTAGCATAAAATTAGCATCGTTTTCTCTTCCATCTAAAGTCATTCATATCTCCTAAAACCACTCAATGTATATTTCTCCTGCTTTCAGAGTGTAATTATACATGACTTTTCTACTAAACGATTGCCTGTATAGCACATTTGAGATTAAATTCGATTTTTTATTAATTTTTGAAGACATGCAACAAGGTCGCGCTAGCATAAAATTAGCATCGTTTTCTCTTCCATCTAAAGTCATTCATATCTCCTAAAACCACTCAATGTATATTTCTCCTGCTTTCAGAGTGTAATTATACATGACTTTTCTACTAAACGATTGCCTGTATAGCACATTTGAGATTAAATTCGATTTTTTATTAATTTTTGAAGACATGCAACAAGGTCGCGCTAGCATAAAATTAGCATCGTTTTCTCTTCCATCTAAAGTCATTCATATCTCCTAAAACCACTCAATGTATATTTCTCCTGCTTTCAGAGTGTAATTATACATGACTTTTCTACTAAACGATTGCCTGTATAGCACATTTGAGATTAAATTCGATTTTTTATTAATTTTTGAAGACATGCAACAAGGTCGCGCTAGCATAAAATTAGCATCGTTTTCTCTTCCATCTAAAGTCATTCATATCTCCTAAAACCACTCAATGTATATTTCTCCTGCTTTCAGAGTGTAATTATACATGACTTTTCTACTAAACGATTGCCTGTATAGCACATTTGAGATTAAATTCGATTTTTTATTAATTTTTGAAGACATGCAACAAGGTCGCGCTAGCATAAAATTAGCATCGTTTTTTCTTCCATCTAAAGTCATTCATATCTCCTAAAACCACTCAATGTATATTTCTCCTGCTTTCAGAGTGTAATTATACATATTATATAGAGTGTAATTATACATAATTATATTGCGCTGGTATTGCTCCAAAATGAGTCACTAACACGCACTGGTATACAAGCTATCCCCGTCATGACGCGCTAACACTCACCGGCTACAGAAAGCTTGACGGGCGTAGCAACAGTAACTAAGGGGGCGGGGCTTCTGCGAAAGGTCAATTGATGCCAGTTCTGTGATATAATGGATAAAAGCAGCTAAAAGCTGAGAATCTTCACCAGCATAAAAGCAGCAGCTTTTAAAAAACTTCTTCCAGTTTGATCAGTTTATTCGACATACTTTCAGTCCCTTGTTGTGTTTCAGAACGTAAACAAACATATGTAGCTGTTGGCACCCATCAATACGAGGAAAATACTTAACAGCGTTTGTTAATTT
>JBBPBX010002935.1:11876-44370 GCA_038048925.1 Garcialebias charrua
TATATATATTTTTTTTTTATATTTTTTAAATTTATTTTTTTTCTGGTTTGCAGAGCAAGCAGTGATGTTCTTCAGTCTCCTGGAAGCTGGAGAGATAAAGAGAGAGAGATTGTCCCCCAGTGGGGCTACAGTGACACAATGACCTCTATTTTCCCTCGTTCCACTGAAGATGACTGTTATCATCAGATGTATTCCCCTTCTCTCTGCCACCAACACCCCCTCCTTCCTGTAGAGGGATGGACGCTGCATCATTGCCCCCTGGGGGGTTACTTTGGGGTCAGATTTAGCCAGTGACAGCTCCATTACTCCTGAAAATGTGGGTGGATTCTGTTTGCAGTCGTTCAGATTTATCTCCCGCTGAGGCAGAGTCACGCTGACAAAACGGTGTCTTTACACAGATTCACGGGGAGATTGGTGAAATAATGTCTCTGCAGCAGCAGCAGCTCGTCAGTTTCCTATAACTTCTGCCGCTGACAGACCCTTCCAAGCAAGTTGCTCCACATTTCCTTTCATATCAGCAAAGACTAATATAACGATGGGGAAGAATATCTCAGAAATGTTAAGAGGAGAAGATGGAAATCTACCCACGCAGGTAAGGAGCAAGCTTTTTCTGGTGCTCCGAGAGGTTGAGGCATATTACCAATCACAAAGGACGACAAGCTGCCAAGAACACCCAGTGAGTGATACAAAGGCCTCCTCCTCTCCTGTTTGCAATCCCTCCGCCTGCCTACAGCATAAACTCCCTGAATCTGAGCAGCCAAACGCCCCCACACCATGCGTCTTGGTTAGATTTGAATAAAAAGTTGAATTTTTTATTCGAGCGAACACTGAATCCTCTGTGGGCCGTCTCCGTTTAGCTATGCCCACACTTGTTTCTGACTCGCAGATGCAAAGACTCAGTGATACTTGCAACAAAAAAGTCAAAGTGCCTTTCATTCCCGTGAAGAAATATTTCATCAATCTTTCTTCTCCGTATCCCCGTGATTCACGTCTATATCTAATTTTAACTCGGCTGCAGTCGTCGTCACAGAGGATGAAAACGCTTCACTGTTGGTGCACTCCACTTAAAAGATCTTGTTAGTCAGCTTGTCGCAAGGGAATCCAGCGCTTACAAAGTCTGCCAGTGCAAGAAAGCTACCGATTCTGTACAATTCATCTAATGTGAAAGCGCTGAAACAACAGCCCCTTTATTCAGGCCTTTCTCGCTGGTTTTGAAGTAGGCAGGTGAAGGAAATCTCATTTTACTCACTTGTGTGGCAGCAGAGACGGCTAAATTTAATTCAGTGAGCTAACACAGGGTGCATCAGCAGGCTTCTGTTTCTCTCTGACCTCGCACTGGAAACATCGACGACACACGAACCTTCAGAACTCAGTGACTGCAGCAACCATTGAAGAGAAACCAGTGAGAACTGTCTCAGAGTGCTGGGCCACACGGTACCAGAACTGCTCCAGTTTTCATTTTACTGGAGTTAAACACTACTGATGGAACAACTATCAATGTCCATCCATCCATCCATCCATTTATTTTTCCATCTATCCATTCATCCATCTGTGCATCCATCCATCTGTTTGTTCATCCATCCATTTGTCCATCTGTCTGTCTGTTCATCCAACTGTCCATCCATCCATCCATCCATCATCCAACCATCACTTATCCATGGTCAGGTCATTTAGGTGACAGATTTAGGAAGGAAACCCATGCATCTCTCTCCTCAGCAACATTCACCAGCTCCTCCTGGAGGATCCCAAAGTGTTCCCAGGCCAGAGACAATAAATGTTTCCAACAGCAAGTTCTAGGTCTTGGGATCCTCTTCCCATGGAACATGCCTGGAAAACGTCCAAAGGGAGGTACCCAGGAGGCCTCCTGATGCCCGAACCACTCAGCTGACTGCTTGGGGAGGAGTGATGTCTCTTATCTGCGCAGATTATGGAACTTCTCACTTTCTCTCTAAGGCTCAGCCTGGCCACCTGACAGAGGAAGCTCATTTCACATGCTTGTATCCAGGATCTTGTTTTTCACTCAGAATCTATATCTAACAATCACAGGTGAGGGCTTGAATGTAGATCAGCCAGTAATTTTGTGGCTTTGCCTTTCAGCTCCATCTGTATCATGGCAGACTGGAGCAACACCCTGAATATTGTGAACAAGGCTCTGGTCCTTCAATCCGTCACCTGCTCTTCTATGAACAGAACTCCCAAATATTTCAACTTCTACTCTTGATGCAAAGACTCACCCTCTTGGACAGTTGTGTCCAGTACTGGTCCTGCAGTTGTTTTAATGGTTCCCTGCTCCATCTTACTGGATTTGAATAATTGGGTGATGAACATGTTTCTGCAGAACATGCTGAAAAGACCATTTAACCATGTCCATATGTAAAATCAAATGGGTTGGAGCAGAGGCACACTCAAAATATTTAGTAAAGCTTTAAGACCAGGATTTGATACCTTGCTGCTGTTACTATGAACCTAAAAAAAACTCTGTTTTTAGATGTTTCAATGATGATATTGGCATATTCTGCCTATCATATGATTCACACCCTTTTCTTACTTATAAACCCATTTAGACTCTGTGGATGTGACCATCCTTGGAAGCAATTTCTCTCGTCAGGATTGAAATGTATCATCATAGCTGATCACCCAGAATAATATTTTAAAATGAGGTTGAATCTCGCAAAAAGAAAAACTTCATAATATTTGGAAATAATAACACCTGATCCAAACTGAGCTATATCCAATAATGTGCAGTATCATTTCTCTACAGTTATTAAATGTAAAAAAAAAAAAAAAACTTTTCAGAATTTTTAGTAATTTAGGGACTTGTAAAAACTGCAATTAAAGCACCCTGATGCATGCTCAATTAATCCACACAGGTGCTAATGCATGCAATTAAAGCACATATTTTTTCTGTTCTCTGCAGAAGTGTGTACTGCTTATCACTGAAGTTGTTCATCACGATTCTCCAAACTTATCTTAAAACTTTTTGTTTTCACTGATTTTTCCACACGAGTAAACAAACACTGAAGTCGATGATTTGGAAAACAGAAACATTCACACACATATACAATGTTCCTTTCAGCGGCATTGCTTTTAAATATTTTACAATTTTTACCATATATTTTGTAATGATTAAATGTAGACGAATGATCTGGCCAAACAAATTAATCACCTGCTGTTTGCCAATTAAAAACAAATGTCTGTCCACATCTAACTGAATAGAAAGACAAAAACGCAGCAGCAACAACTACAACCAGCTCACTGTAGCACAGTTTTTTTTTTTTTTTTTTTTTACAAAAATGCTCTTCTAATCAGTTTTCAAGTGTCCAAGTTCTTCTGTGTTGTTACAGTGGTGACTGAAAGTTTGTGAAGCCTGAAGTTTAGCATTTTCTATACTTCTGTATAAATATGACCTGAAACATCATCAGATTTTCATACAAGTCCTAAAAGAGAACCCAGTTAAACAAATGAGACAAAAATATTATACCAGGTGTTTTTAACCAATGGATGATGATCAGGCGTGAGTGGTCACCCTGTTTGCTTTAAAGAACAGGGCCTATCAAAGTCTGCTCTTCATTTTAAGATGGGGAAACATCTTTATGTAATTGGTGTGATACTATAGAAACGATGGAACATGTTTTGATTAGTTGTGAAAAATATGCAACTCAAAGAAGAATATTAAAAGTGGAATTAGGTTTTAGTAGAGAATTGAAATTTGAGAATGTGATCGATAAGTTAAATAGTATTGAGGGGGAAAAGAAGATTTTTCGTTTTTTTTTTAAACTACTGGGATATTTACGAGAATTTGAGGAATATATGATAGGATCCAATAGGTGGCAGTAGTGCAACAAAAAAGGATGCAAGCTGCCATTAAAACCTAAAGAAGAAGAAGTTTGCTCTTCACAACATGTTTGTGGAAATGAATCATGGCAGGAACAAAGGAGATTCACAACAACCTCAGAAAAAGAGTTGTTGATGCGCATCGGGCTAAAAAAGGTTACAAAACATCTCTAAAGAGTTTGGACTCCACCACAGTCAGACAGATTATGTACAAATGGAGGAAATTCTAGACCATTGTTACCCTCCCCAGGAGTGAAGGACCAACAAAGATCACTCCAAGAGCAAGAAGTGAAATAGTCGGGGAGATCACAAAAGACCTCAGGTTAACTTCTAAGCAACTGAAGGCCTCTCTCACATTAATGTTGATGTTCATGAGTCCATCCTCAGGAGAACACTGAACAACAATGGTTCATGGCAGGGTTGCAAGTAGAAAACCACTGCTCTCCAAAAAAACATGGCTGCTCGTCTGTAGTTTGTGGACAAGCCAGAAGGCTGATGGAGAGTGTTTTATGGACGGATGAGACCAAAATAGAACTTCATTGTTTAAATAAAGTGTTATGCTTGGAGAAAGGAAAACACTGCATACAGAAAAACCTTCTCCCATCTATGAAACATGGTGGTGATAGTATCATGGCTTAGGTCTGTTTTGCTGCATCTGGACCAGGATGGCTTGCCATCATGATGGAACAATGACTTCTGATTTATATCAGAAAAATGTCAGGACATCTGTCCATGAACTGAATATCAAGAGAAGGTGGGTCATGCAGCAAAACAATGACCCTAAACACACAAGTCGTTCTACCAAAGAATGGTTCATGAACAATAAAGTTCATGTTTTGGAATGGCCAAGTCAAAGTCCTGACCTTCATCCAATCCAGATGTTGTGGAGGGACCTGCAGCAGCAGTTAATGTGAGGAAACCACCAACATCCCAGAGTTGAAGCTGTTCTGTACGGAGGAATGGGCTAAAATTCCTCCAAGATGATGTGCAGGACTGATCAACAGTTACCCGAAACATTTAGTTATAGTTAATGCTGCACGCATATGTGTGTGTGTGTGTGTGTGCGTGCGTGCGTGTGTGTGAGTGTGTGTGTGCGTGCGTGCGTAAGCGCGCGTGTGTGTGTGTCAAAGTCAAAGTCAACTTTATTGTCAAAACTGCAATATGTACAGGACATACACAGGGTTGAAATTGCATTTCTCTCAGTCCCTCGGTGCAACAGTAACCATTTAATAATAATAATAATAATGTCACATTTGTCATCTGTGTATGTTTCCATACAAGACGAAATTAGTCTCTGCATTTAACCCAACCACCACCAGGTGGGGCAGTGGGCAGCTATTGAAAGTGCCCGGGGGGCAATTTGGGGGTGAGGTGTGCCGCCCATAGACACCACAAGGTATGCCGTGACTGGGGTTCGAACCTGGGTCCTTCGGGTCCCAAGTCAGTTCCCCTGCCTCTACACCATCTTGGCCCCACTAAAACACTAAAACATTTAATAAACATAAGCATAAAATGAAATATTAAAAGTGTAATACTGTCCTGAGTTTTTGCATAGTAGTTTTTGCATAGTAGTAGTATGAAAGGTTACATCAACACTAAAACACTAAACATTTAATAAACATAAGCATAAAATGAAATAATAAAAAGTGTAATACTGTCCTGAGTTTTTTGCATAGTAGTATAAAAGTGTAAAAAGTATATCTATAAAATAAAATGAAAGTTCTGGCATTGACATTTGTAATAGAGTGACAAAGCAGCATATGAAGTTTATGTACACAGTATATGTATGAGGTAGTTGATATTGGTATAGAGGTAAAGTGGCATATGCAATAAGGCTAGTAAAAAATATATATATATCAGCAGTAGTGTAGATATAAAAAGTAGTGTAAATGTAAACAGTAGTAATAAATGTAAACAGTAGTAATGAATGTAAACAGTAGTAATAAATGTAAACAGTGAATGTAAACAGTAGTATGACTATAGGCAATAATGTAATACAAACATTAGTGCAAATATAAGAAGTAGTGCAAACTGAATGTGTGTGTGTGTGTGTGTGTGCGTGTGTGTGTGTGTGTGTGTGTGTGTGTGTGTGTGTGTGTCCACAGTAGATACTGAAAGCACAGGTTCAAATAATTTTGTCACTCACAAATACAGTATGTAATATTGGATCACTTTCCTCAGTAAATAAATGACCAAGTATAATATTTTTGTCTCATTTGTTTAACTGGGTTCTCTTGATCTACTTTTCGGAGTTGTGTGAAAATCTGATGATGTTTTAGGTCATATTTATGCAGAAATACAGAAAATTTTAAAGGCTTCAAAAACTTTAAATCACCACATGCATACACGTTTATTTAAGTGAACCAACTATGTTATGTTTCTGTTAATTAAATGAAAACTATGTATTGGTAAAGCTTAAAAGAAGTTGTGTTGTATGCCGTCCATTGGCTGCCCTGGTTTCTTTGAGTAACAATGGCATGAACCATAAAAGAAAACTTTGATTTTAAGAATTTAATAACAAACAATCATAAACTGTACATTCTTGAAATAAGTCTGTCCCATTTGCACCACTGAAATGAAAAATATTGTGACCGTGTATATACAGCTTACTTTAATGATCTGTATCCTCCTTTATCAGTTTTGTCACATTGATGCAGAATGGCCATTGAATTTGCACTGTGGACCACAAATCATGACCTTTACACTTTAGTCCCAGTTTTTGTGAGTCAAGCTCTGACAATCTGTTCCCAGCAATACATTTTTGTTTCAAAGTCACTTGAAATTTTCCTCTTTGCCACTTTAATGTAAAATCAGACTCAGCGGGGGCCTGTTTACGATTTTGGTGCATGCCAACTATGATTGGATGGTAATTACTTAATTGTTTCATGCAGAGCACCTGTGTGGAAGCATCTGCATTCATTGTGTTTCTGTTTGTTCGAGTATCTGTCAGTGGGCTCTGTGTGTTGTTGAAAATGAATGAAAATGAATGTCTTTTGTTGAAAATGAAAGTCAAAGAAGAGTCGTTTTATCCTCCTGAGTTCTTTATTTTTGTTTTGAATTATGCATGTTAGACCATCCACGCTAACACATTTTACCATAAAAGGCGTGCCATGATTTTTTGTGTGCAAATATTTCGTTTGATGAAGAATTCAAACAATTGATGAAAACAGTTCAAGGTTGTAACTGTTGGCCAGTCTTGCCCATCTCAGTTTTAAAATTCATGGTTTGTTGTCGCTTTTTATTGTTTCCTGTTCTGCAACCAGGTTCTCCTTCCTTTTTGATCTCTTGGTTTCTGTACTCCCAGCACACCTGAGTGTCACACATGCTCTATAAAAAGGATTAAACATTTTAATAGTTTCTTTAATCTCATCTTTAATTATATATATTTTTAATGTACCTCTCATGAGAGTTAAGTTGAGGTATGTTTCTCTGCTATGCCTCAAGTTTTAATCGTGTTCTTCCACTTAGCTCCCAAAGGTCATTTGTGTGTTATTTTCAATATATATTCACAGCAGCTAAAATTACTTATTCAGCTCTTGTATTGTCAGAAAGATTAGTTAACTCTGTTTTCTGTCAGGTTCTAATAGAGACTATCGGAGTGCAATGTTATGTCTTTAGTCATGTCAGAGTAGCCATGTCCTGGGGCTCTGTGTGTGTGCTACATATTTACCTTAGTGCATTCGCTGTCAGACAAACAAATGAACAGAGGACGACACGCACACTGTTTGCTTCAACTGTCTGGTGCACAAATTCAAATCTCAGCAAGTATCCATTTGAAAAGAAGAACTAGAGAAACTGCAGTTTGGATACTGAGAAATACATGCTGCAGAACTTTGCTAGAGAAGCTGAAACTGAGTTGTTAAAGCTAAACATTAGCTAAAAGCTAAAACAAAAAACAACAACACACTAATTAAATGCTAAAAAGCAATCTTGTAGGTTAAAGCAAAAAACATAAAATGGAAGCTAGAGTTTAAATAAGAAAAATGATAGACGCGAGTTAAAAGTAGCAACTGTCTAATAGCTACAAGTAGTGAAAGTAGCTAAACTCAGCTAGATCCTAGATGCTGCAGGTAGCAAAAAAAAAAGAAGCTAAAAGTATCAATAGATCAACTACAACATAAAAGTATAGCAAAACTGAGCTAAAAACTAAAAACAGCTAAAGGCCAGTTGATGAAATTAAATGAAGGCCAGTTGATGAAATGAAAAAAATCTAGTTCAAAGCTAAAATTTGCAGGACAGTAGCTAAAAGCTAAATGTAGCAAAAAGTTTACTTGAGGTAACAGAAGGCTAAATAGAAACTTGAAATAGCGAAACTAAAACCAAAATTGGGCAGCACCGTGGCACCACTGGTAGAGCTGCTGCCTCTCAGGGAGCAGGTCCTCGCAAGGGCGTAATCACCATCTCAGAAGTGAGGGGGACAAATTTTTCAATTTCTCATCCTCTCTCAATCAGATTTGTCCATGGTGGCTAAAAACAAATAACAGCCACTGTACAGCACCAGGGGATACACTCTAGTTATTTAAATTATATACTAACAAAATCTAAAGAATTAGCTGCCAAACTCTGGTTGACTTGACACAATTACCCTCAAACATATATAGAAACCAGATAATTAAGTGCCAAATGGCAACACTGAACATGAAATGTTAAATAAAAGACCATTTGTCAGCAAACTGTTACTTAGCACATAAAATGGAATGGAAATGAGAAGATACCAGGGTAATGGGCCACATAGTTTAGTTTAATGTCATAAACAAAGAAAGTGACACACCGCACTAAACACATCAACATTTCAGTCAAATGTGACCACACAGATGTGCAAAACTATGACCTATACTTGCTGCCTTTTAAGAACACAAATAATGCAGTAGTCAAATAATATCTGAAAATACATAAGTATTAAACAAAATATCTAAATATAAACTACATGTTTAAACATTTATGTCATTTTTTGCATTTGAACAAGCAATCTTCTCTTGATTAACTATTTTATAAAATACAATCAGTCACTTTGGTTCAAAGTAGAAACAATAACATTAGCCACAAAATTTATACAAATGATATATATATATATATATATATATATAAAAAGAAAAATCTCTTTGTTTATTTTCTACAGTCAAATAACAGTGATGTTAATGTTTTTCTGGGGGCAATATATATGAAGAACAGAAATGTACAAATGTATGTGTGATAGGGCAAAAAATAGCTATATTTCTACTTAAACCTCTATTTTAGGAATTCAGAAGCCTCCCACAACATGTACATATACTGTATGTATCAGTACACTGGTCACATCTAAGTAAAGCACCCAAACGTGATTCTGCGCCTCTCATTGGCCGCAATAAATTGCTGAGCAATTTCTATCTTATTTATTTTGTCCAATTTGTCTTTGTGAACATGACACACAGCAACACTGTTGAGCCGAGACTGTGTCATTGTGCTACGGCGCCAGGTTTTTAACCTCCGAAGACTACTGAAGTTTCTCTCAGCCTCAGCAGAAGAGGCAGGCACAGTGAGAAGCAACCGCACAAGTATTTCCACTTGTTCAAAAGACCCCGGACCTCTGGCAACATTACTCGCAGAATGGTAGCAGCTTCATTGCTTGACTGATATTTATACTTGGACTTAAACATTAACTGTACTTGAAGAGAAGTTCTGTTCACTTCTGGGTACTGAAGCAAAACATCATCATCTGTGACTCCTGTTAGAAGTACTTGTTCAAGTTTCCTGATCGTAAGCACTCCTTCATTTTCAAAACGTTCTGTGAATTGCATACTCACAGTGTCCACAACCTTGAAAAATTCTGCTCTGAAGTAGTCAACTGAGGATGAAGGTGCATGGGCAGCAGCCTTACCAGACAGGCGTTTGGGAGGGTTTCGGACCCGAGGCATTTCAATTGGGGAAAGGTTGAGTTTGTCACACATTTGTGATGCTTTGTTGTAGATAGACTGAAATGTCTCATGTGTTCTTTTGCCAGCTATGCTTTCTTTAACACAAGTGACAGCAGCAAGCATACCATCAACTGTCTGTGTTCGACTTTGAAGCGACTTATTGAGGCACTCTAACTCCTCTGTAACCTCCAAGGCAAGCAGGAGACCAAGAACTACATTGCCCTTTTGCAATCTTTCAAGCAAGCCATTTGCCCTGCTGGCTGAATCTGACTTACCTGATGCCATTTCTTGTAAAGCATGCAATACAGGCTGATACTGGTTAAGTAGCGACTGAATGGCACCTGTACGTACAGTCCATCTTGTTGGACACAAGGGCCTGATAGACTTGACTGGACCTCTCTGCTTTGACAATATCCTGAAAAATCAACTTCATTTTTATTGACTGGCCAAACAGAACTCCCAAATCATGAGCCCACTGCAAAGAGTCACGGACAACAGAAGAGGCTGAGCAAGCATGTTTTGTGATCAGATTCACACAATGGGCACCACAATGTACATAAGGAGCCAGAGGTTGTTGCTTTTTGATTATGGCCTGTGCTCCTGAATACATTCCTGCCATGTTTGCTGCACCATCATAGGCTTGTCCTCTCAACCCAGTAATTGACAAATTTAGACGGAGCAGTACATCCATAATAACTTTTGCAAGGTTTTCTCCTGTGGTCTCAGACACTTCATACATGCCAACAAATTCTTCATGAACGATCACATCATGATCAGCATATCTCACAACTACTGCCTCCTGCTCTTTTCCTGATACATCTTGTGTAAGTTGTGTTCCATCCATAATCACAGAAAACTGCAGTTGTGGAAGTGACCTGATGTTTTCCACAATTTCACGTACTACTGAGTGGCTCAATAGACTCAGGATCTCGTTTTGAACTTTGGGACTTGTGTAGTCCTCTCGAGAACTCAACCATTTTCTTAGTTCAGGGTCATCCTCAGATTTATATCCCAACAGCTGTGCAAAATTTCCTTCACTTTCATTGTGCCCTCTTAGGGCTAGACCCTGCCTTGCCAAGAACTGCACAGCACGGATTATTTTTAAAAGACAGGATCGTGCCTTCTCTTGCTGTGATGCCCGCACGTTAGACAGTTGCACATCCACTGATCTAGTCTCATAGATTTGGGTTGTCAAGGCTATTTTGTGACATTCTGATCTAGCATGTAATGCAAATCTTTCACGGCCCTTCTTCCAGTTTTTAAAACCAGTAGAAATGAATTTCTGGTCTGTGTTTTTTGCAAGCTGTGACGTCTTCTTTAAAAAAGCTTTCTGACAGTAAAAGCATAGTACTCCTTCAACTCCTGGGATGACATGAAGCCAAGGGAAGTCCTCATACCACTGTCTCTGAAATCTTAGAGTTTTATTAGCCAACTTTTGACACACAATGGTCTTGGGATCTGGATGATGTGGCTTTAGTGTGGTAAAAGAAGCTCCATCCCCTTCTCTGTCACTGTCTGCAGGCTGTCCCTGACTATCAGTACTGTAGTCTGGTCTCTGCCCTGACACAGGCTCTTCTCTCTGTGCTATCTATAATACAGACAAAAATTATTTGGAGTGTGAATGAGAGTAATTCTGAAATATATGTAAAAAAAAAAAAAACCTGATCTGAAATCTGCATTGTTTCTCCCTGTAATAAATACATTTTTCTCAGCATGTTATAACCTGTCCTTACCTGGGAAGACCCTGCATCATCATCATCCCTGCTGCTGGCCTCTGGTTTGTCTCCTCCCTGACATTGCTCATTCTATAGTAGCAATAAAGATTAATTTTATTATGTGGAAAGCAAGTGAGTACAAATTTTGCACAGACATTAAACCTGGAAAAGGCTTATTCCTGGCATTAACTAACTAGCAAGAAATGTAAAAACAACCTTAATATTCTTGTTAACTAGCATAACAATATATTGGCATGTATGAACTAATCATCATTTAGATATCATCTGCAGTCAATGTGCTGCAGTCTGGTCTTTGCCCTGACACATGCTCTTCTCTCTGTGCTAATACATATGAAAAATATTTTTGGAGTGGGAATAAGAGTAATTCTGAAGTATCTGTAAATAAATCCTGATCTGAAACCTGCATCGTTTCTCCCTGTAATAAATCATTTTCTTAGCATGTTATAACCTGTCCTTACCTGGGAAGACCCTGCATCACCATCATCCCTGCTGCTGGCCTCTGGTTTGTCTCCTCCCTGACATTGTTCTTTCTATGGTGGCAATAAAGATTTTTATTATGTGGAAAGCAAGTGAGCACAAATTTTGCAAAGAAAATAAATAAGATTGTTTATTCTTGGCATTAAAGCTTCAGTATGTAGCTTTTTTTATGAACATATTTCTTCACTCTGTCACTACCTCCTGACAGACTGATGTTAGCCAGGTAATCTCTGAAAAAAAAAATATATATATATTGTCCCCTTGCTTCTCCAGGTGGTAAATAAGCATTTCTAAAAAGAAAAGGTGACCCACCATTTTCCAGCCAATAAAAACAGAGTTTGTAACCAGCCAATAAAAACAGAGCTTGAATTTGAATCAGCCAATAAAAACAGAGCTTGAATTTGAAATTCAACAGACCACAAGGGGGCAGAGCTCTGAGGGGGAGGGATCAGAATGCTTTGCCTGTTGAAAATTTTTCTAAGTGCTGCAGTTCTACAGAAACTGCATACTGAACCTTTAACTAAGTAGCAAGAAATGTAAAACCATTATTATACCTGTCAACTATTGTAATTGCATGTATGAAGCAGTCATCATTTACCTAACTGCATAAGATTACTAGTGATTTAGCTACCATAATCTGTAAGAGTTTATTAGTCATAAATTAGCCAACATTATCTGTAGTATTTATAATTCATAATTTAGCTAACAGTGACTGTAGTATATAGGTGTGTCCCAATCCGACGGCTGCATGGGTCTAAGGCCGCATTTGAAGGCCGCTGACGTCACAGCGATGCGCCAAGGCCTGTCCCAATTCGAAGACTGCTTCAATGCGGCCGACGAATGCGGCCTTCTTTTCCCCGAATTTGAAGGACGGGTCCGGTGGATCCTTCCAGACGGAGGCTATCCCAAAATGCATTGCGTTTACTCTGCGCGTGCGCATTGAGGGAACATTTTGGATGAACGTAATGGCGGACGAAGCGACAGAATACACTTTTAAATGTAAGTTATGTTAAAATGTGGGATTAAAAAATTAAAAGCCTAAAGCGGTTATGATTTATGACATAAATGATTAAAGCGGATGTTAGTCATTTGCGTAGATATTTTTTATATCTTTTGTCAGCTCGTACAGTGGGTCCCGTCGTATTATCGCTGCTAAGCTAATTTTATTCTTCTGTTTTTTAGGGAGCAAGGAGCAGACCGAGCTTTTATTAAGCTTCGGAATAATAACAGCCACCTTTTTACGGGGGCTAAACATTCTGCAGCTGTGGCGTGGAGGTACAAGATTCATCTTATGCTTCTGAGTACAGTTTCATTAACCCTATACTGTACTGTACTGTACATAACCTGCAACCTCTTGTGTTGTGCTGTGAAAACTGTTTTTCATTGTGGGTTTAAGACATTATTTTCCATGTTTCCCCTCTTCATTCATTTTATGTTGATGTTATTAGGGTAATTTTGGAGAAGATGTGCCTGCAGGATAAAGTAACTCCTCTGCAGGCTAAAAAGAAATTGGACAATTTAAAGAAGAAATACAAAGTATGTACATGTGTAATGAATTATATAATTTGTACGTGCTCTGTTGATACAAACCAGATTCTAAAAAAGTTGGGACACTAAACAAATTGTGAATAAAAACTGAATGCAATGATGTGGAGGTGCCAACATCTAATATTTTATTCAGAATAGATCACAGATCTAAAGTTTAAACTGAGAGAATTTATCATTTTAAATGAAAAATATGTTGTTTCAAAATTTCATGGCGTCAACAAATCCCCAAAAAAGTTGCGACAAGTCCTGAACATAGTTCTCTGCATTAATGGTGCCTTTCCAGACATGCAAGCTGCCCATGCCACAAGCGCTCATGCAACCCCATACCATCAGTGAGGCAGGCTTCTGAACGGAGCGTTGATTGGCGTTCCAGCCACTTATTGCTACTTGTCCCAACTTTTTTGGGATTTGATGACAATGTGAAATTTTGAATCAACATATTTTTCCTTTAAAATGTTACATTTACTTAGATTAAACTTTTGATCTGTCATCTATGTTATGTTATGCATAAAATATTGACATTTGCCATCCCCACATCATAAAATTAAGTTTTTATTCACAATTTGTTTAGTGTCCTATCTTTTTTGGAATCTGGTATGTACATGTAAACTTTAAAAAAAATGTTTGTTGCTCTTTTTGCCAACTGTGATATCTTATTTCCTCTGTTCAGGACTGCAAATATCCAGGGTCAGGGGAAGGAGTGAGTGGGAAGCCCACTGCTGCGACGTGGCCCTGGTTTGTCCTCATGGATGAGGCGTTAGGACAGAGACCTTGCATTGCACCTCCTGTCCTAATTTCCTCCATCCGTGAGGACACTCCAGGTCCAAGCACAGCAGTGGGTGACCAGGACGACAGGGCTGAGGAGGAGGAAAGAATGGAACAGAGACGAGGAAGAAAGAGGAAGAAGAACAGAGAGGATGAGTTAATGGACTTAATCAGAGAAGATATGAAGCTGCAGAGGGAGGCAGAAGAGAGAAGGTTGAATGAAAGTAGGGAGATGATGGAAAGATTATTTAGTATTCTAGAAAAAAATGCAAATACCGGTAAATAAATTACCGGTATATTTATGAGTTTGAAAAATGTGTTGGTCTTTGTTTTGTTCTAATTTTGAAAAAATAAATTGATTACAAAAACTAGTTGTCTATAATTCATTTTATTAACAGTAAGTTAATTCAAAACAACAAAAAGTTCTGTGGCTGCCAGCTCTGCAAACCCACGGGACACCACCTGCAGGTCCTCTGGGTTTTTAGGCAGGTGGATGACACCATGATGGACAGCAGAACGAGGCGTCCCAAACACTCCTGACTGAGACCACCTGCATGCTCCACCTGCCAGCCAGAAAACAGTTGTCGCCCCCAACCATGTCATGAATCCAGGTCCAGGAGATGAAGCAACAACTCCAGAGACTCCCTGCATCATCACAAGTCCAGTCTAGGATCGTCTTGGTTAAAGTAACGGTCCAGGACTGGGATATTCAGATTAATCCTACAGTACAAGGGTCTGGTTCAGGACATGTAGAGAACAACAAAACATTTAGTTTAATAAATCTTAAAGTAATAATGAGGCTTAATCTACTGATGCTCAATGAAAACGCTATTTTATTAATAAAATAGATGAAAGACCCTGTTTTTAACTTTTTTTTTACAACCCCTTTATGTAGTAATGGATTTTATACAATAAAATATTGGAAAATGTTATGCTGTATTCTAAATTTCAAATAAGTTATTTATTTAAAATTTTAAATAAAATATAAATAATATTCTAGTATATTGTTTTATTAAATTATTAGTAAATAAGATAGATTTTTGATTTATTTATTATACACAAGTTAACATTTATTTATTATGCACAAGTTAACAAAGTTAATACTGACAATGAAATTATCCATGAAACTACAGTTTATAGCCAAAAAAAAAAAAAGTAAGTTGGATATATCTGTCAGCAGAAGTTATAAAACATGCCACCAGCAGTGATAAAGTTCTGTATTTCCTCTAGAATTAAAAAAAGCAGTAAAAACAACAGCATTTCAAGCTCCTTTCTTCCTTAGGCTGAGCGCTGTCACGGTTGCTAGGCAACATGACGTACTCCGACGTAACCGTGAAGGCTAGACCTGTCCCAATTCAAAAGAAATTCACAGCCGCGGACTTCCGGTCTACCTGATGTTTGAAGGACCCGGCCTCCGTGTACCGGGTAGGCCGGGTCCTTGGTAGTATGCAGCCGTCGGATTGGGACACAATAATTTAACTAACATTACCTGTTAGTATTTACTAGTCACAATTTAGCTAACATTATCTGTTAGTATTTACTAGTCATAATTTAGCTAACATTAGTCATAATTTAGCTAACATTATCTGTTGTATTTACTAGTCATAATTTAGCTAATATTATGATAGTATTTACTAGTCTCATACTCATTATTATCTGCATGAAACAGCATTGTTCACTTACAGGGCTTGTTCGGAAAAAATTGTGCAGAGTTTTTTGCTTTTTGCTGACTCTGGCTGGTTTGCTGAACATGGTTACGCTCTGCAGCTAATGCCCAACAGCACGTCGGTCTCCCCTTGTAAACAGGTGCGTCACACCGGTGTAAGCGTGTGCCGTTCATGGTGCGTTTAAAGACAGTTCGGAAAAACGAGTTACCGCATCTTATTAGCAGATTAGACAGTTGTAATGGTTCAAAAAAGTGCGGGGGACAGAGGGCACAGATATGGAAAGTGCGGGGGACATGTCCCACGCGTACCCCGCGGCTGTTACGCCCATGGGTCCTCGGTTCAAATCCCAGTCCAGGTGCCTTCCTGGGTGGAGTTTGCATGTTCTCTCTGTGCATGCATGGGTTTTCTCCAGGTACTCCGGTTTCTTCCCACAGACCACATGCATGTTAGGCTGATGGTAACTCTAAATTGTCCCTAGGTGTGAGTGAGAGAGTGAATAGTTGTTTGTCTCATTTGTCTCTATAGCCGTTTACGCATTGGCCGGCCCTCCCCGGCTCTCCCAGCTTCTAACCCGGGTTCGGCGTCTTCGCATTTACCTTTTCCGCCCGGGATCCACCCTTGTTCTGGAACCATCTTCACCGTGGTTCTATCGGGCCGAGCCCGACAGAGCCAGTTTCACGTCATGTACTGCTCTCATTTGATTCGTTGTTTGCAGCAGGGGCGGGACTCATTCAAACAACCTCAGCGCGAGGGTTGAATTTCATTCAAATTTAACTACAGAAACGAGAAACCCCTAAAACAATTGTTAGCTGAATTAGTTTTTCTGAGTTAAATTTTTGTTAATAACTGATCACAAATCAGCTTATGTTACAACGTAAATAACACGAAGCGCACACCCATTTCCGCCTTTCAGCGCGACCTGAATGTCATTAAACAATAACTAATATTGTCTAACTGTTGCGCGCAGCCAGGGTTTTAAAATATAACGAATAATCTCTAACTTTTACGTGCAGCTAAAATGTCAAGAGGAGTGATTCCTATATGTGGAAGGTTGACACTTTAAAATCCAGTTCGCTATATAGCTCAAAGCATTAGAGCACTGCTGTTTTGACCGGGAGAAGTGGGTTCGCTTCCCGCCTGGGACATAGTTATTTTACTTTTTTTTTCTTTATTCACATTTTCTTTTAAATAAAAAGGAGTTTGTTTGGTTAACAAACTCCTTTTTATTTACTCCAATAAAAAAATAAATAACTTTGTCCCAGGCGGGAAGCGAACCCACTTCTCCCAGTCAAAACAGCAGTGCTCTAACGCTTTGAGCTATACAGCAGACTGGATTTTCAGGTGTCAACCTTCCCCATATAGGAATCACTCCTCTTGACATTTTAGCTGCACGTAAAAGTTAGAGATTATTCGTTATATTTTAAAACTCTGGCTGCGCGCAACAGTTAGACAATATTAGTTATTGTTTAATGACATTCAGGTCGCGCTGAAAGGCGGAAATGGGTGTGCGCTTCGTGTTATTTACGTTGTAACATAAGCTGATTTGTGATCAGTTATTAACAAAAATTAAACGCAGAAACACTAATATATATATATCCAGCTAACAATTTTTTTTTTGCCGAGTCTCCTCTCTTAAAACACGAACACTCCACCCACGTGAAGAGAGCACCCCACCCACTTCCAGAGAACTGCCCACCCACTTCAAGGCGGCTCTGCGGCAAATGCGTAATGAACGCGGGTGGCCCAGAGCCACCCAGGGGAGCCCCGGGCCATTGAGGGCTGGCCAATGCGTAAACGGCTTATGTGGCCCTGTGATGGACTGGAGACCTGTCCAGGGTGTACCCCGCCCCTCACACAGTGATTGCTGGACATAGGCACCGGCGACCCTCGTGACTCAAAAATGGAAGAAGCGGGTAAAAGATAATAGATAGATGGATAGTTAAAAATATTAAATGGCTAGCTTGAAGCTAATATTTGGATAACAGTAGCTAAAAGCTAAGAAGACAAAAACACAACAACGATGCTGAAGCAGATTTTAATGCAAATGTTTTTGACGGTACTGAAGACATCCTAATGTATGGTTATTGAGAAAATAATTTGATTTGATTTGATTTGATGTTTATTCATTCATTTTAAAAGAGCAATACAAGACAGTTTCATCAGATACAAGAATACAAGTAGGATAAAATGAAGGGAGCAGAAAGAAGATGAAATCTTATTATATCTGCCCCTTATTTCACAGTTTGTTCAACCAATGATAACCTTCAAACTACATCACAAAATGAATAATTCTACTTAATTTTTCTAACTGTAATACACAAACTACATCATTCTAACTGTAATACACAAACTACATCAGAAAATGAATAATTCTACTTAATTTTTCTAACTGTAATACACAAACTACATCACAAAATGAATAATTCTATTTAATTTTTCTAACTGTAATACACAAACTACATCACAAAATGAATAATTCTACTTAATTTTTCTAACTGTAATACACAAACTACATCACAAAATGAATAACTCTACTTAATTTTTCTAACTGTAATACACAAACACACTAAGCTACATCATCAGTCAACATAAGTGTAATACACAAACACACTAAGTTACATCATATATAGTTTTTGAGCAAGTCCTTTTTGACCTTTTTCTTAAATGTATACATTGATTTTGCATTTTTAACATCACTCTTACTTGATAATTAAATAGGTTACAAAAACCCAAAATGATAACACATTATTGATCGAGCCGAAAATATCTTATGATATGTAGAAGTTGTTTGATTTAAAATAATGAACGAGAAAAATAAAAATACAAAACAAGAAACAACATTATGAATACCGAGTCAGCATTCATTCAGTTGCAGTACTTGTTTGGTAAGTAAATGAATAAATTCAGCTTTGTTCAGCCACATTCCACAGTTTCAGCTAGTTTTGCTGATTTTAGGCCCTTGGACCCAGTTTGTCTCGGCCGTCTCTCTGCTTCTCTTGTCAGTGAACCATTCAGAGACAAGAGGGTCATTGAGCTCGAGTTTGTCTTACCACAAACTCCGATCATGGCTGCTTTCTATAAAGACTCCAATATCCTGTTCAGAGCAATATACCAAACCTTTAGCTAACGTTCACTCATCTTCAGTGCTCACACCCTGCATGCCAGGCTCACACAGCCTAATTTGTTAAACTTGAGTGTGTGAGTCAAAATGATGGAAGAGTGAAAGATTTCTTTTGAGTGATACACTGGATGAGAAGAGGGAGGAAGAATGTAGGACATGACAGATGAGAGAGTTGGAGAGATTAGAGGGGAGGAAGAGCAGGAGGCAAAATAAGAAAGTTTACACACACCATCTGTGCATCAAAGGTGTGGATGTGCAGACTTGCATTAATACACCACCGTGTGACTGTTTTTGAACAAGACCTCTCTTGAATTTAGATGGTCTCATTTCCACTTTCCTCTCGAGTGAAATATACTATTTTTAGTTTTTCAGCTTTAATCTAACAGCACCTGCACATGAGTGAACAGATCAGCTTTGTTGTTTTGTTTGTGAATCCTGCAGTGAGCAAAAAACAAATAAAAAAGTCATGCTTCTGCGCAAGGAAATGGATATCTTATCTCAAAACAGAAACATTTCCACTGAGTTCAATATTCTTCAAAAACGCTGAAGAATTATTCACTTTAACCAGTAGTTTTTTCTTGAGATAAAATATTTTCTCTATTACAAGATTCATATGTCAGTGGGGTCATTAAATTTAAATATGATCATATGAAACATATTATGACCTAAATTTTCTTGGATTATCTAATTTGCCGTGGTTATAGTCATTTTTGCGTGTGCTACTTTAGAGTAGCTGTGGTGCACACCTTAAATCAGACTTCACAAGTTAATCAGTTGCAGATGTACATAATATGTTAAGTTGTTTATTTGTCATGTGCAGGTTAACACAAGGCCAACAATGCAATGAAATGTTCAAGATGAGAAGAATCGATCTGACTCGCTAAAAATAAAAAATAAACTAACAAGAAATACTAAAGCATGCAATAAGGGTGCAAAAATAAAGTTCCACATATTGAAAAAGAAATATAATATTTACAAGGTCTTAAAGAAATATATTAAACAACAACATAGCAGAATGTAACAGTACAAGTAGGATGGATTTGTATGAGTAAGTATTTCAGGTACTACCATAGCATAAGATTAAATGCACATGATATACACTGCATGCCCCCCCACAAAAATGTTGCCACCTGGATTTAACTAAGCAAATAGGTACAAGCCTCACCTCCTATTGGATAATTACTGCATGTGGGATTATCTTTCAGCTGGCAACAAGTTATTTAACCCCAACTGGTGCAATGAGTTGCTTCTTATTTCTTAAACAACCATGTTGAAAGACACATGGCGTGGTCATGGAAAATATGTCAGTCTGTTTGAGAAGGGTCACATCATTGGCATCAAGCAGAGAAAACATCTGAGGAGACTGCAGAAACGACTAAATCTGGGTTAAGAACTGTCCAACGCATTATTAAAACTGAAAGGATAGTGGGGGATCCATCGTCTTCAAGGAAGAAATGTGGCCAGAAAAACCCCCTGAAGGATCATGATTGGCGGTCACTTACACATTTGGTGAAATCAAATAGAAGAAAAACAACAGTAGCACTCAGGATTGTGTTTAATAGTGACAGTAAGAGCATTTCCACACACACAATGTGAAAGGAACTCAAGGGATTGGGACTGAACAGTTGTGTAGCCTTAAGAAAACCATTAATCAGTGAGGCTAACTGGAATAAAAAGGCTTCAATTTGCTAGGGAGCATAAAGATTGGACTCTGGAGCAATGGAAGAAGGTCATGTGGTCTGATGAGTCCAGACTGACCCTGTTCCAGAGTGATGGGTGCATCAGGGTATAGGCAGGTGAAGTGATGCACACATCATGCCTAGTGCCTAGTCATCAATGCAAGATCTTGGTGAAAATAATGCAGCACTGGGTGGAAATGGATCTTGTGACGTTGCAGAAGTTTATCAAAACAGTGAATGTATGCTGTAATCAAAGCCAAAGTCGGTCCAACAAAATATTAGTGTGTGACCAGGCAGTGTATATTGCACATAGCTAAAATAAACTATTCAATTCAGTTCAGTTTATTTAATGCTAAGTCACTACAGAAGTAATAATAATAATAAATTCAATTTATACCGCACTTTTCATTAATAAAAATCTCAAAGTGCTAGAAGTCATCTCAGGGCACTGAACAGAAACATACGTATATAAAAATAATAATTTAACACAGTTTATCTGAGGAGCAGACTGCTTTGAATTTACGGTAACTCCATCACTGAACTCTCTTCTTGAGCAAACTTGAAGGCAACAGTGGAAAGGAAAAACTCCCTCATGAGGAAGAAACCTTTGGCAGAACAAGGCTCAGGACAAGTGGACATCTGCTTTGACCAGCTGGGCTTGAGAGGAACAGGAAGGAGGAACAGATACACAATGGCAGGTCAAGAATCACATGTTAAGATACAAATAGAATCAAATGAAAACGATTCAATTTTAACAATTCATTTAAGGAATTAGGTCAATTTGTCCTCCAGTAGTCTAAGCCTATAGCAGCATTAGAAACCAACTCTAACTATAGTATTTATCAAAAAGGCAAGTCTTAAGCCCAGTTTTAAAACTGGACAATGTGTCAGTCTTACGGACAGAAACTGGAAGTTGGTTCCACAAGAGAGGAGCCTGATAACTGAAAGATCTTCCTCCCATCCTGCTTTTGGAAACTCTAGGAACCACAAGTAAACCTACAGTCTGAGAGCAAAGTGCTCTGTTAGAAAAATATGGAACAATGAGATCTGTAATATAAGATGGAGCTAGGTTGTTGAGAGCTTTGTAGGTTAGAAGTAGGATTTTGAATTGTATTCTGGATTTAACAGGGAGCCAATGGAGAGAAGCTAAAACTGGAGAGATATGATCTCTCCTACTAACTCCAGTTAAGAACTACACAGGTTGTGTGACAGGTTATTGCACAGGTAGTGAGTAACATTGAGATTAATTAATTAATTAATCCAATCATTAATGTAAATAAAATCCACTGGTTTGTAAGATATTTTGCTAACAGACAGATCAACACATAGATACAGGCAATTACATGATTGCTCATCTTTCATAGTGGCCTGGTTTGGCCGTCCTCCCTGTCTCCTGTCTGCCTCTTTGGTTTCTCTGTGTGAGTGTTCAGGTGTGGCCAGCTGGCTCGTTGCTCTGTTTGCTCCACGCACCTGTCGCTCATCCCTGCACTCTCCAACTCTATCTACCTCTGGCTCCTCAAACACAAACCACCAGCTCCATGAAAAAAAATAAAAAAAAAGGCTGTTTTATGAAGCACCAAGTATTTGTGGATCAAGTATTTTTTTTTAATCCTTCTGCACCTCACCTGTCTGCTCTGCTCTGAGTCACTAAGAGGATTGAGTTTCTGGATCTGTTTTCACATCTCAAATGCCTCACAGCAGAGTGAAAAGAACGCCTGTTTACTTATCTGTTAATCTACAGTTGTGAAATGAAATCTGTCGATCCGGCTCCTCCTTAATAAATGTGATACATACCTTCTTTTTCACCCTAATAGTTTCATTACACAAAGGAGCTGAACGTTCTGATCTGACGAGCATTAGTTTCAACCTTATTGACTTCAAGTCAAATCTACTGAGCTTTTAAGGCCTCCAGGTTCTATTGAGAACATTTGATAGTTATTTGCTTGGATTGCCCCCCCACCCACTGTCTGTAAATAACAACATAAATCCTTGTGGGTGCAGTCCATCCAGACACGTCCACACTTCTGGGTAACAAACAGTGCACTATTTGGAAAGAGAAGCCCCAGGTGGCTCATCTTACTCCCCTCTCATATCTTTTGTTGGCAGTTTTCCGACCCGACGACCTCCCTCTTTACCCATTTTTCCTCTGGCACCTTTGCTCTAAAACTATCCCATCAACGGTGCTCTCTGGTGCATAATTGGTGCCATTAGCAGGAGCCATCCCACACTCTCAGACACTTTGGTTAGACCGGAGCTACAGCGGGGTACCCAGTCTTTTTTCGTCTCTCTCTCTGTCTCTCCATCTCTTTATCCCACCAACTGTTTCACACTCTCAGGGCGCGCAGCCATCACATTTGTGGGAGTAATGGACCTGGCAAACTACAGCAGATTGGGCGTCAGCAGGCTCAGCCCGGCAGCCACCGGGGATCGTCGAGCTGATGTGACGATTCTGCTCAACAAGGCCTGATCGGACGGACGGACGGAGACGACTTAGGGTGGGGTGCGTTGGAGGCTGTGATTCTGATTTTGAGCATGTGTAAGATAGAAAACTTTAGATAATCCCTAGATTGGTAGTCTGGTCACACATCTTGATGTGTTCTGAGGAAGTTGAGCCAAAAAATAAATAAAAAAGACGGCAAAGTCTTAGTAGAACAACTTGTCTAAACACAATTTCCTGATTTTATTGATTGTTTTGCCAAGTTTAGTTCTGTGCTCTCACTGCAGTGGCTTAATTTACCTCAATACAAACACAAAGAAAGACATTCACACAGTTCTTCCAACGTGCCCTCCCACACACACAGATGGTCCGAGGGACGCTGCAGCAATTAGGCCGATCCGTTTAAAGTCTCTGACTGTAACGAGCTGAAGGAAGGCTGTATTGCTGGAACTCTCTGTTCTCTGAGGCAAGAAGAAGAAGCCTCTGCACTTTCTTGAGATTTCTGTGTGACCGAGTCTTCTTAATTACACCTGAGAACAACAAACATCTGCTTTCTCTTCCACATCTGCATCTCCATGAGTCAACAATGTGAGGAGGCGTGTGCAAACGGGCGCAATCATTCCCACCATTTATTTCCTGCTCGATTCAGCAGATTATTCTGCACTTCCTAACAAACCAACCAACAGATGAGTGTTTTTTAAAGCATTCATGTTCACAAATTGTCAGTTTGTTTGTTTGTCTACAGCATTTGCATAATATCTCATAAATATTTGGAAAGACTTTATTGAAACTTTAACACCCACTGGGTGTACAAATACCTGCCATTAAATGTTAGAACCAGCCCGATTCAAGATGGCTGCCACAGCTACGGTAACTGACCTCAGCCATCACAAAAACGGCCACAACCCATCCGATTTTATAAACAATGAGCTAAAATTTGGTGTGGTAGTAGCTGAGTATCATCCCCATGTCATACTTAAAGAGCAACACATTTTGCAGTGTTATTTATTAACACTTTGGCATCAACTTGTGGAATTAACCTGTTTGTCTGTTAGCAAAACGAGCCATTGGATGTGTTTTATACATGTACCGGTAGTCATCCCTATTCAAGATGGCCGCTGCAGCTAATAGAGCTTAGTTAAGATAATTTTTTTTATAATTCAGTCAATTTTATAATTATTGACCTAAATAAGACATGGTAGAAGCTGAGATAATGTACAGTATTATTTATAAAGTCAGCTCTAAAAAATGTGGATTACTGTACATGAAATATAAATACTGTATATACAATTTATATACAAATAATAACATAATATATACCAATTTAATAAAAAAGCCATCTTGTAGCAGCTCGTTATAACAATAATATGTTTGGCTGATTGGTAACTCTAAATGAGCGAGAGAGTGAATGGTTGTTTGTCTCGATGTGTCCCTGTGATGGTGTCCCCCGCCTCTTGCGCAGTGATAGCTGGACATGGGCACCAGTGACCCCCGTAACCTGAAAAAGAAGATGCGGGTAAAAGCTAATGGATGGATGGATGGAATGAAAAGCATCAGGTATTATGCATTCCTTTAGTTAATACTACTCCCATCTTCTTCTTCTTCTTTCGGCTTTTCCCTTTTCAGGGGTCGCCCAATAACTATGGGAGTTAATACTACTCCCATAGTTTTGTCAAATCTTGTCTCTAAAACGTAGGTTTTCATCAAATTAAACCTTGTTAAGTTCTTATGATGTTAGAATGTGTTAATTTCAGCATTTAGAACAAATAAGTACATTTTATTCATTGGTCCAAAAAACTATACATTTGTTTTGCCAAATAACTACAAAAATACCCCTTGAGAGATTTTGTACAACAAATTTCCAATCGTTTGTTTGCAGCATCAGGGTCAGACATTGGCCCCTCATTAAATTAAAAATAGACCTGGAATAAGAGTTCATATTTCCCACATATGAGTTAAAGAAATAACATGAACCGTATTTCTTCTTGCCATATTGGCATCACTGCGCAGCATAAATATTTATCGAGGCTTTCAAAAGGTTAAGTGTGTAGGTGTAAGAGGATCTGGCAGCAGATATAACTCTGAAAACCAACGTCTCCACTTCGTGGGATTTAAAGCTGTAAGCATTTACAGCTAAACTATTTGATGTTTGCACTAAAAAACACTTAAAGTTACAATAACCTGAAATTTAAATCCCATGGCTTCACATAATAATGTCCATACTGCTGTTATATTTATACACAGCTACTTAACATCTATTTAAATTTTTTTTATTCTACCGGTAATCTCATACTGTTATTGTTTCCATCATTACTTTCAGATAGTTTTTAAACCTACCGTATTTTCTCCTCTGCATGTTTTTCTCAGAAAACTTTTCAAAGGCAGATAGAAATTCATGCTGAAAAATGCAATTTTCATGAATATTTCTCAACAAATTATTTAAATAGAGTCTCAGCAGCAAACACAGACAGCAACATATTTAAAGGAACCTCCTAAAATTAGTTATTGGCTAAGCTGTGCGTTTTACTGAGCTATCGGTTTTGTGTAGAATGGTTCACTTGATGCTTTTTGTATTTTTGAAACATTAAAGATCAAATTAAGTATCCAACAAACAAAAACCTATTCGTCATGAACAGGTGAAAAGCATAGATGTATATTTCCACATGTGTGTGGCTCATGTTTTTACAGTGTTTCTCTCTTTTGACTGCAGCGCACTGTCATCCATTATTAATGCCTCTTTTAAAACGTGGTCAGGTATTGAACAGAGACCTGGACCCCGAGTTACTGACAGCCCAGAGGGAGAACACAAGAGTTTCAGTGGCCTCGCCGTGAAGGAGCTCAGGGGCTTCCAGCTGCATATTAACTCTCTGCAGGTGTTGACGGAGTGAATAATCAAGGCCCGAGAACAAGTATGAAACCAAAATTAGTTTTCTCATTTTGGAAGTTCTTGTAACTTGTGATTAGGGTACATAATATGTTTATGTTTATTAATTTTTATTTTTTTATTTTTTTACAAAAAATACAAAACAAGACAATCCCATAAATGATAACGTACAAAATGCAAAAAAAAAAAGAGAAAGGTAGCAGAAAGAAGAAAAAAATCTTATTATATCTGCCCCTTTTTTCAAACAATCAGTTCAAACAATAATAATCTTCCAGTAACAGAACAAAATGAATAACTCTTTCTAATTTTCTAACTAATACAATACACATTACGCTACTTCATATATATTTTTTAACAATTTAGTTTTGATCATTTTCTTAAATGTACACATTGACTTGGCATTTTTAACTTCATTCTCCAAATGAAAAATAGCGTTGATGCATGTAGATAAACGGTTTTACTTTTAAAAATACATTTATTATTGTAGCTCAAAGTAATTCCCGTCTTCTGTGCATTTACTGTGTCTACACAGCAAATGTCAAGTTGTCCATTTTATTTATATAGGGCATTTAAAACATCATTGGAGACTAAAGTGGGTTAAACAAATGTGTCAGGGGAATCTTGGTCAAGGTCAACGATGTTTGTCACTAACTAATGTTAACTGCCCATGAACCGTGTGTTTGAGTTAGCAGAGAGAGCTGGATGAGGAGCTGATTTGATACTGTACGTGCACCTGAATACTCCAAGGTCGCCTCCGAGTCTGGAGGAGGAGCTGATGAGCGTGCATTATAAAAACAATCCTGGCTCACTGTCCGGTATAGATGCCCATGACAGGAGCACGTCACTTTGAACATCTGTATAAGCCTGTTGTGAACTCTGCCCTTGCAAGTAAAACTGGGCAAAAAAAAATCTCCTCCCGTTGTCGTGTATGGCTCATTTTTAAGTAAGTCAGATAATGAGAGATATTTCAAACTGAATTTGAATTAAAATCCCGCCTCAACGTGTTTTCAGGTGAGATTTAAAAGACACTGCAGTATGAATATCAAGGGGCAGCTTGGGGGCTCGGCCCCCTTGATGCTTTAATTTAGCACTCGGCTGCACTAAGAACATCTGGCTGGAGGACCTCAGTGCTCTGTTAGGGTTATGAAAATCAAGACGTTCAATTAAATATATTTGGATGCCATACCATTTAAAACTTTAATAGTAAGTTAAAAAAATGAAATCAATACAAAAATGAGCAGGCAGGCCGTGTATATACAGTAAAACTACACTGATGTGGTCATGCCTTCTGGTTCTCATTAAAAGACGAGCAGCAGTGTTCTGGACTAAAGGCAGGTGATGGAGAGACGATTGATCAAAGCCGATAAAGAAAGAATTGCAGTCGTCTAATCTAGTGGTGATGCAGGCCCGGATAAGAGTTTTCAGGTCTTTTGAAAGAATGTAAGGTTTAGCTTTTACAGTTTGATGTAACTGATAAAAAGTGGTTTTGACAACTGTGGACACTTTTATCTCAAATTGAAAAGAACGGTCTGATAGCCCGCCAAGATTCCTGACAGAGGAGGAAGGACCATCTCGAAGCACTGCACCGAATAAAATGATTACATTCTTCTTATTCATATATTTTAATCAATTAAACTTAGATTCAATTTTAAATTGAACTCAGTACAGCAAACATTGTTTCACTTTATCTCAAACATAAAATACAGCTTTTTTTTAGTAGCACACTCTTCAGTTCCCATCTCTAGAGCCAACCATGATTCAGTTATGTTTTATTTTTTATTATCCACAACAATCTAAAGCTCACAGCTTGAATCAATACAAATACAGTTGGAAAGTCAACACGCTACAGGCATACCTTTATACACGCATGATCACTTTGTGTGGTTAGTCACCGAATGTCTTTCCATAATAACAAACGGTTGATAAATTGGATCAAAACCAATGTTCGCTCTGCTCTCTGTTATTAAATATAATCTTCAGCTGCTGCAGATGTTGCTCCAATAACACAATTTCTGTGTTTGGGACAATGACAAAAATGGCATTTTGATGAAAAAAAAATACAGACTCAAAATACAGTATAAACACAATGCACGTAAATGCTTTGTAACAAATTAATAACTTGCTCATTGACATTTTAGAACAACAAAGACATGATTTAACACCATCAATCATCAATACATTTCTCAAAAAAGCACTAAAAACTTTATTCAGCAGCTCCAATAAATTCTTTAACAAAACACTGGAGGACACAGACAGTTGTGCCTCAGACAAGTTGTCATATTTATGCAGAGATTTACAACTACAATAAACCAAAGAACTTAACCAGTTACCTAAAATAAGTATGCAACATTTTTCAGACTATAAGGCACACTTAAAATCCTTTAATTTTCTCAAAAATCGACAGTGAGCCTTATAATCCGGTGCACCTTATGTATTAATTCTGGTTGTGCTTACTGACCTCAAACCGATTTTATGTGGTTATCGTGAATGAGTTGAATAAAGTTAGATTTATCTGACTGTTTTGTTTCGCTTAATGCACCTTATAATCCGGTGCATCCTATGTATGAAAACAGACACATTCATTGATATTGCACCTTATAATCCGGTGTGAATATAGTCTGAAAAATACAGTTATTGCCACCTTCTGGCTTTTGTACAATCAAAACTAAACTAAACTTTGACACTAGACCTTCAGGTAAGTAGACTTTTGACTTCTGAACAATAAAGTTGCTCTTCCTCTGCTATAAAAGGCCAAACAGAGAAAATGAGTCAGTTTTTGGTTTATGAATTGTTACACCATGCAACTTGAGATAAGCAAACCTGTCATTTGTGCAAGCTTTTAGTACAATATTTTTAAATACAAAGTTGTGAACCTAAATGTGTTACACCATAAAACCTACTTTGTAATTCACAAAAATGTAACTTTATTTTAAGTTCACCACTGTAATGAACACCTCCCATATAGTTAGCATTTGAATAGACGCTGCAATTGAAGCTATTTCACCTCTGATCTTTAGGTACTTTCTGACTGTCTTAATCTTGTGTATCTGATGAATGTCAGGCAGCTTGTGGACAGATAAGAACAGTCAAACTGGTTTTGAGTCATCCTTTAGTGACATATTTACACTGACAGCATTGCCACACCATCAGACGATCGCATGATGTTTGTTTTAGCAGAATGCTTGGTTAGTACTGAGAAATATGCTACTGTATTTGCATCAAAGTTAGGATAAATATTTGAACACTACTTTTGGGAAAACCACGATAAACGCAATTTACGTTTTAATGTGTCCAAAATGCATTTTGGCCATACAAAACTGAATTGTTACTGATTTATTGTCAGTTTTTACCATTGCTAAAAAGAAACTGTGTCTTACATCTGAATCACTATTAGAGGATGCCTGCATTTTGTTTACCCTTTCTTCTTTTTGCAATCACTACAGCTGCTATGACTGCTAGAACCAGAACAAGTCCCACCAGTCCTCCCACCACTGCGTACAAAGTGACATTTGTGTTTGTGCATGTGTCGTTTGGTCGATTACCAACTTTTACAATCATCTCTTGTTTCAAGTTGCACCTCACAGTCACATCAATGAACTCATCATCAGTAGCATCATCTTCACTTGTAGTTTCATCTTCATATTCATCAGGATCGTCATAATCACCGTAATCTACGAATTCAGGGCCGGTCAAAGAAACACACCTGTACACTCCTTCATCTTTTTTGTTTAGGTACAAGATGGTTAGCACCCCAGATCTAGACAGGTTTACTTTGCTTTTCAGATGCTCTGCGATGATAACGCTACTGTCGTCTATTTCACCAATAAATTCGTATTGATCTGGCGTATTGATCACGCCGCGGTGCCACTGCACCATGCTGCGGTTCTCGTGTCCAAAATTGCACTCCAGTGAGATCTGTTCTCCTGGGTATGCACATTTCTCTTGAGATGTGCTTTTGGGACAAAGATACAGGGAGTACTCAATGTCAGTTGAGGCAGAGTTGCATGAGTACTTTCCATTGTGTTCATCAGAAACGGCAGGAATAATCAAGGAGGAGGTTTCCGGTTTATCGCCCGCTGATACGTACATTTTATTATTCTTGCTGTTGCTGTTGATTTTCCCCAGTGGTGTGTCCCAGTGCTGTTGATTACCATCAGTGGGGCAATTTAGAACCACTCTGTCCCCTTTTGAGACAAAAACGTCCCTGCTTTCACTGTTGTCTGGGGGTGAATAATTCTGGAAACCGAGGCACATCTTACCTTTGAACACAACACAGTAAAACTGTGTGGATTTCTCTAACACAGTTTTATCGAGTACAAGCAGTGCCCCGTTTTCTCTGACCTTCACGACACCTCGCAGATCTTCCATCCGAGGCTCCATTGAAACACTGGTATCCAGAAGAAGGGTCATTTTGTATTGTGGAGGTGTTTCATGGTACCAGCGCACAGATGTCCTCTTCAGTCCAACAGAAGGGCTGTCGCATCGAATCTCCGCACCATCGTCCTCGTTCAGGACAATCTCTTTAGATGGAACCTCCTCTTTGCACACAATGAGGTGCTCGGTGTGGTTGCTGATGAGTTTCTGGTTCTGCCAGCATTCCCTTTTATATGTTCCAGAGTCCAATTGTTTGAGGTCATTGATCATTAGCCCCAGCAGGTTTGTGTCGTTGCTCATGGAGATCCGACCCTGTTGGTCTGCAGGAAGTGTGTTGGGCAGGTGCGCCTGTGAGGAGTTGCCAAACAGCTGTTCTCCTCCTGGAGTGGATTTGTAGATCACAATATAATCTGCTCCAAAACAATACCCCATCACAAATTCTTGGCCCTCTCCACTCAGTATGATGTCTGTCTGCTCACAGACCTGACTGAGGAAGAGGAGGAAAAGCAGCAACCTTGTAAAGCTGAGGACGGTCATATCGTCTGCCTGCTCTTATCCACACTAAGACGTACTCACAGCAGTTTGGTTTCATTTACCTGTCATTGCCCCGCCTTTAAATTATTTCCTTCTACTCGCACATTCTTGCAGGGAACAACCTAAACACTCAGTTCAGCTGACATGAGTGCACACCACCGCCAACATGGATCTGATAACAGCTCCTGCTTTCTCTGCAGGTATTCATTCAGCAGAGGGAGTGGTCAGTTTCTACAGGTCCCCTGAGAACAGTTTACACCTAGATGTGATTTTTGGGGAACTTCCTGCACGTCTGCTTGGTTGCCCATTTACCGTTGCATGCAGTGATTGTTTGTTTTACCGCAATGCTTTTATTTAGGGAGTGGAATAATCTGAGCTAAATCTAAATATATCAGGTAATGTTGCGTGTAATGCTTCTGCTGCCTTGGAGCGTTCCGTATACGGTTTCCTTTGTTGCTGTAAGGCAACAAAAAAACATTAATTCAAAGCTTCTTTTTTTATTAGCAGTGTCAGTTGTTTTGTTGTTGAAGAAGGGGGAAATATCATACACAATGAAAGCTTTTGTTTGATAATTGATTGAGATCCTGCAAACGTGCTGGGTCATCCAGGATATCTGTGCGCATTTCTTCCAAGAAGACAAACTTCCTTGAAATGTTTTGGATCAAAACATCAAAGTTCATGCTCAATAATTCAGATAGAAAATCCAACAAAGTTCAGTCAGGTCATCTGGATGGTTTCTTTTTTTGTTGTTGAGATGTTTCATCCTTCATCCAAAGAACTTCATCAGTCCGATCAGCCACAAACAAACTGTGTCCCATATGAGAGTCGATGGGGGAGAGGGTGGGCCCCAGAAAGCATCTGATCACCAGCAAATTGGTTGGTCCACTAATTGGATTTGCTGATTGTGGGACTCGGTTTGTTTGTGGCTCCTCAGACTGATGAAGTCCTTTGGGTAAAGGATGAAACATCTCGACACACCAAAAAAAAAAAAAAGTCCAGATGATCTGACTGAAATTTGTTGGATTTTCTACCTGGATTATTGAGCATGAACTTTGATGTTTTGAACCACTTCGGCTATGGCTGCCTCAGGGGAGTCAACAGTAGAGGGTGGGCCCCAGAAACCATCTTATCACTAGCAAACTCGTTAGTCCCCTATGTGGTTTTGCTACTTGTGGGACTCGGTTTGTTTGTGGCTCCTCAGACTGATGAAGTCCTTTGGATGAAGGACGAAACGTCTCAAAAAAAGAAATGAAAAAAGAAACCGTCCAGATGACCTGACAGAACTTTGTTGGGTTTTGGATCAAAAGTTCTTTTAGGTTTTGTGAAAGACTTTCAAGTTTTTTTTAGGACTCTGGTTGCTGTTTTTATTAAAAAATAAAATAAAAATAAAATATATTTAAAAAAAAGGTAGGGCTACTACTTCAGTTGGATGTTTCCTGGTTTGCTTCCACAGTCCACAGTCCTCCAGGTGAATTAGTTTTACAGTCAGCTGTTACAGTATTCAGCAACAGCCTTGGTAATCAATAATCTACCGTTATTTCCCC
>JBBPBX010002935.1:57447-74301 GCA_038048925.1 Garcialebias charrua
AGCATAGTTAATTCATGAGTTATTAAGCATGAATAAACATTGAGTACGTAGGTTTTGGAACTCATTATTCTTTATGTATAAAGCGTTAACAAGTGTGTTAATTAATAGTATATTAAGTGTGAATCATCCTTAATTAATGATGTTTTCATTGTTAATTAAATGTTTGTTAATGCTTAAATAAGGCTTAATAGTGTGTAGTTATTATAAAGTGTTACCAAATATTGTTTTATGAAATATTATTTATAAATGTTTTGTGATTATTATTATTTATACAGGATTGAGAGATCTGCAAATCTTCAAAAGAAATCACAACTCAAAAGAAACTGTTTTCTGCTAGAACAAATGCCTTTTATTCCGCCACAGAAAATTTACAGCAAGCAAGCAAAAGCAACACGCTTACATCTCAAACTTCACACAATGATTTGACGCTTAACCTCCTAAGACCCGAACTCTAACATGATATGCATTTTTAACTTCCCTATGTTATTTGGGTTGATTGGGACCTGATGAGTGTAAAAACCAAGATTTATCTTTTTACATGATGCAGTCTCTGAGAAAAATGATGTCCACATATGTGGACATTCGTTTTAAAAATAGATAAAACACAACAAATTTACAATTGGATAATGATATGCAAAACTATTTATTTTGTGTCTGGACACAGCAGTATTTTCCGAAGTGGAAAAACAATATTAAAAAATAGTTTCTTGTCCCATTTCAGACAGGTTAGGATTAAGGGGTTAGGTGTAGGGTTAGGGGGTTAGGGTTAGGGCGCTAGGGAATGTTGGGACCTTGTCCCAACATTCAATGTAAATGCTTTGCAAATGAAATGCTCCGGGCAAATGTCCGGGAGTTGTCCCAACAAAGCCCGACGAGGTATCACCAAGCATGGCTAAAGATGATCCATGCGCACCGGGGGGTACGGTGGTCCCACACCTAGGGAGGGGGCACTAAGGCCTGGGTAAGGATTATCTGCGCGCACCGGGGGGTTCAGTGGTCCCACACCCAGGGAGGGGGCACTAAGGCCTGGGTAAGGATTATCCGCGCGCACCGGGGGGTTCAGTGGTCCCACACCCAGGGAGGGGGCACTAAGGCCTGGGTAAGGATTATCCGCGTGTACCGGGAGTTCAGTGGTCCCACACCCAGGGAGGGGGCACTAAGGTCTGGGTAAGGATTATCCGTACGCACCGGTGAGGTGCGATGATCCCACACCCAGGGAGTGGGCACTAAGGCCTGGGTAAGGATTATCCGCGCGCACCGGTAAGGTGCGATGATCCCACACCCAGGGAGGGGGCACTACGGCCTGGGTAAGAATTATTCACGCGCACCGGGGGGGGGGGTTCGGTGATCCTACACCAAGGGAGGGAGCACTAAGGTCTGACTAAGGAGTATCCGTGCGTACCGATGGGGTTTGATGATCCCACACCCAGGGAGGGGGCACTAAGACCTGGGTAAGTATTATCCGCGTGCACCGGTGAGGTTCGGTGGTCCCACACCCAGGGAGGGGGCACTAAGGTCTGGGTGAGGATTATCTGTGTGCACCGGGGGGTTTGGTGGTCCCACACCCAGGGAGGAGGCACTGAGACCTGGGTAAGGATTATCCGCGTGCACCGGTGGGGTTCGGTGGTCCCATACCCAGGGAGGGGGCACTAAGGTCTGGGTAAGGATTATCTGTGCGCACCGGGGGGTTTGGTGGTCCCACACCCAGGGAGGGGGCACTGAGACTTGGGTAAGGATTATCCGCATGCACCGGTGGGGTTCGGTGGTCCCATACCCAGGGAGGGGGCACTAAGGTCTGGGTAAAGATTATCCGCATGCACCGAGGGGGGGGGTTCAGTGGTCCCACACCTAGGGGAGGGGGCACTAAGGCCTGGGTAAGGATTATTTGTACGCACCGGGAGGGTTCGGTGGTCCCACACCCAGGAAGGGTCACTATGGCCTGGGTAAGGATTATCCGCACACACCGGTGGGGGTTCGGTGGTCCCGCACTCAGGGAGGGGGCACTAAGGCCTGGGTAAGGATTATCCGCGCACACCGGGGATCCTGGATGAAACTTACCCAGCTATTGCCCAGATATTCAGTATCCTCTACGGGACCATCAATGTCTGACTAGTCTTCTATCTCCGAGTTTTCTCCATCAATTAACCCCAGCAATTCCATTACTTACAGAGAATAACACTCTGTGAAAAAAAATCATAAGCAAAATCAAATAAAAATCTATGTACATTTATTTCTAAAACATTTTAGCATAAAAATATTTTCTACAAAACCAATTCCCACAGTCCACATTTGTGGACATGGTCAACAAAATTAACAACACTAAGTCCCTCTGTCCACATATGTGTACATCATGTTTAGCGACATGCTAAATCCCTGCAGTTGCTAACTTTTGTAAAATTTAAACACAATAACAAACACTGAACACTTTTTTAAATATTTGAACAAAAATCCACCATGAAACTTTATTCAATTTTTACCTGGCCGAGGTTTGGATTGGGAGCTGCCATGTGAACTTGTGGGTGTGTCGTCAGCCATCTTGGAACTAACCTGTAATGTGCTATGCACTTCTAAACCACTAAGTGGCAGTACAATGACCTCATATGAGGACACCAGGCCACGTGTAGAGCAATATTTAGTAATTTTTTTTTTAGTAATGTTGTTTAGACAGCCCAAAATGTGATGTCCACATATGTGGATGACAGGTCCTAGGAGTACAAAACTATACAACAAAACTCATCCTGTTGACACAAGGGTGGATTGGAGAGCCGTTCAATCCCAAATGCAGAGTGAGCGTCAAAACAAACCGGGCGACTACTGTATTCTCCGGTCTATAATACACAGTATTTTTGCTCATTTGAATGTCCAGCGTATTAAACACCGAAGAGTATTATTTATGGATTTTTCCCCATATTTTTAGACTCATTTTTCGCTCTGATTCTTCGTTTTTCATTTTTGGCGAAAATGGTGCAGTACCAGTTTCGGCCGCTATACGGGCGCTGTAGGCAGCAGCCAGCAGAGGACTCAGAGAGTGAAGAGGAAGAGGGGCCACTTCCAGAAGTTTCTACTTGCTGTGTCCGAAAAAAGACTCCTTTGGTCGGACTGATGACTGTCGCTGCCCGCTCCCTGCTGTGGATGTAGCTGTTTTTGTTTGCAAGATACCACTCATAAACCACACCGCGGATTTTTAAATCCAGCTGATTTCACATTTGGTTCAGCTCAGGAGCCCGTCTGCTATAGTGAGGTAAGAAATATATTTTTAAGCGTTTATTTAGCTAAATTTAAAGAAACAAAGCGTCCGGTTTGACCCGCCTGGCGCCTGCATAAAAGTCAGCGAACTTTTTTTTTTAATCCAGCTGATTTGAACATTTTGTTAAACTCAGGAGTACGTCTTACTAATAAGTCAGCTAAGAAATATATTTTTTAAGCGTTTATTTAGCTAAATTTAAAGAAAGAAAGCGTCCGGTTTGAGGGGCAAATGAGGCGCTGACGCGACGCGTGGTGATGACGCGTATTAATCACCGAGACGTATTGTGTACGTTTTTTTCTGGTTTATTGTTAATAATTGGACAAAGCGAATTAAACACCGGAGCGTATTTTCCTCCGGTGAATATGGTACTCATCTCACGGCAGACTCTAACTTTGGGGGTCCAGGCTGTCTCCTTTTATTCCTTTTTAGATAAGGATTGCGTGCGGAGCAAAGTGGACCAAAACCCTGTCCCCAGACAATCACCCAGTTTCAACAGGAACTGGACATTATCTCAGGAACTGGAGTACCTGTATCTCCCCCTCACCTCTAATCAAACCATTAGAACAAAACTCCGGAGATGATGAGATCAATAAACTGATTATTCCTATGATGATGAGATCAGCACAGTTAAAAAAAAATGTATCTCCCAGCTCCCCGGTAGTGTGACAACATTATATACAGATATAGGGGAAGTTCTTCCCTTAAAATTACATACAATATCTGGACATTTCAGACTGTATCAGAGAACAAACTTATTTATCATTATTCATTCCACCCTCTAGTCTCTGATCAGTACTGAAAATGTTCATCCTCCATTTCATATACATTAAATCTAATTTTGAAAAATGTGTCCTGTTATTCCGAGGTTTATCCCAGTAAGAATTTGCCACATTTCCATTGCAAATTGTAAAAATGCATCCTTATTTTCCCCCTGTTCAATAGCGTGAATGTAACATACCATTCCATCAATAGTGTCAACAACTAATACATCAGTCAAACAGGTAGTGTCAATTTCAATGGTACTACCCCGTGTTTTAATATGACTTTCATATTATAAATTTTATTGTAAAAATACATACAAATTTAAACAAATTAATATATCAAAGTACAATATTAATAGTTGCACGTCATAGGTTATGTTCGTCTGTGGCTCGAACCAATCACTGTGTAATTTCAAAAACCAATATTGAATCCAACGTCCCTCACACTTAGTATCATCACATTTCGTCATTTCAGGTTTTAAGGACAGCCAATGGTCGTCAGAAATGTTCCACAATGTTCTCCACTCATGATGGTTATGAATGGTTATCATCCTCTGAAAACGTTCCATTTACACTCTTGCATGTAACACCTGCAAATTACATGTAGTCCAGTTTACCACCACTGGAATGTCATGTCCGTTGAGACACTTTCTGCATACGTAGAAAGTACAAGATTGCTCACATTCGTCACCACGCATGATTGATTCGCAGGACATTCGAAGTTATCCTGTTTTCTGACATGGTTCATCTGTTTCCATAGTAGTAGCTAAGGCCCCTTTTTCTCCTCCAGGACACGTCCGGGTGTTGCGGAGGAGAGGTTGCCTAGCAGCACCATGGCACAGACGACAAAGAACGTGATGACCCATGAGACGATACCACCTTCACGGCACTTTCCAGGTTCGGCCATGCCATCCTCTGCGCGCCTCTGATCCTCCCACCAGCAGATGCCAAGGAAACACCAAGCTGTGAAGAAACACAATGCGTTTTGACAAATAGAATGACAATGATTAGTTTTCCCTTAGATAAAATGTTTCATTTTTACTTTTCCCACCAAAACGGATTTGACCTGTAGGGGTCTCTCTACCCCAAACTCAAAACGTCCCTGTTTTAAATGGTGCATCATTCCTGCCAATAAATCCATGCCCAATATCCATTATTCAAAACTTAGCAGGTCTGACAGATCAGGGTACAGCTGTGACTTTTTGTTTTTCTCCTTTCCTTTTCTCTTTTTCTGCTTCACAACTCGTACTCTCACTGCTTCATTGTCCTCTGAAGACTCCGAGTCAGAGGACTTTCTGTTTTTCTCCTTTCCTTTTTTCTTTTTCTGTTTCACAACTCGCACCCTCACTGCTTCATTGTCCTCTGAAGACTCAGAATCAGAGGAAACCTCTGTCACTCTGGTGGTCTTAATTTTGTTCCTGACCGTCTGTTCAGGTTCACACGGAGGTGCAGAAGGAACAACAGAAGTTTGAAACACATCTCTCAATGCTTGAGTCAGATGTTCCACATCTCTCAATGCTTGAGTCACATGTTCCACATCGAATCTAGCACACTGCACTTTTAATCCCTTTTTCTGACATCGTTTTTCTACTCTTCTGTTGGTAATCCATCTATTTCAAATGTTAGGACCCCAGACTGTATTAAAGCTTTCCATAAAGCAGAAAGTGTGGGTCCCTGTGCATTATTTCGACCGTCCATTTCTGGCTCACGACCCACATGTTGATTTGATTTATTTGATAGGGACAGGCACATATCGACATAGACAAACTGAGAAAACAGCAGTCCCATGTTTGCATCATTTGCAATCTTTGTGTTGAGAACCATACTTCTGTTTTTCTACTTTTCCTGTTTCCCAGTCTTCCAATGTTCCTAACTCCATGATTCGGCTACGAATTTCAGACATAGAAACCTCTGGGGCACCCAACATCACAGTCAAAATCTAAGAGCGATAATATAATAGGGCTGTTCTTATCAGTTGATCCCTCACAGCCTTTGGAATAGGTAGCAGTTGATACTGATCCACAGCAGCAACAATTAAAGCATCCCTCGCACACAATCGAACCAATCTTTGTACACACTCCCGATGAGTGACCCACTGTCCTGTTATCTCTGGCCAGTCAGTATCATTTATCATTAATCATATATATTATATTAATGTATTTTGAATTATTTGTCTGTGATGGACTGGAGACCTGTCCAGGTGTTTCCCACCTCTCGCACAGTGATGGCTGGATATGGGTACCAGTGACCCCTGAGACTCGAAAAGAAGTGGATAAATGTAGTGATACAACCTACACCTCTCTGAAACACCTTTTCATTGAAACTCTCAATGAAACGTAGAACACTGATTTATTATTTTAATTTAAATCAAGACACAAATTAAATCACAAGAGACTCTCTTATTCTTTTACTTTGTGTTAATTCAATTATATCAAATGAATAACATTGTGTTAAGTGAGCATTATTGAATTCAATGTTGTTATGAATGTGTAATGATCCATTTTTTTCTCCAACACTGTTCATCTCATTTAGTTGAATTCAGGACACTAATCACTCAACAAGAGACTCCTTATTTTTGTCCTAATTAATAATCAGAAGAATAACATCTGGTTTTGTTATTATCATCAGTAGGTTTCAAATGTGCAGTGCTAGGCAACGCTAATCCAAAAATTTGTTCCGCTATTTCTAAAGCACTAATTAATTTATTTAGGTCCGCAATTTCAAAAGCACTAATGTCTTGTGAAAATTAGGGGAAGCTAATTCTAATCCGCTAATTAAATTCAACAATTGGTAGCAGCAAGTTATGCAATATTTGCACTACACTGCCAACTAGCGGTGCATGAACTGTTATACAGTAAGTTGTTTGAGTTTCAGAGTATTTAGTTTGGTTCTCTTCAACAGGTTTGACAAGGACAAAATGTACCCATTCCAAAGTCTGTTAGCTAAACTGCTGACATATTTGGCTGTTTTTTTTTTTCTTCTTTTGTTACTTTTAGTACCACTAGATCGCATGTGTCAAACTCAAGGCCCGTGGGCCAAATCCGGCCTACCATAACCGTTTCTGTGGCTCTCTACACCCTAGAACTTCAAGATAACAGTTGTAAGCATGTTGCTCTCAGGTGGTGGGTCCCCATCCCTACACTCCCTGGTCTCTCTGTTAATTGTCTTGCTTATCTCCTCCATTTTGTTGTCCAGGTGTTTGTGATTGTCATGCTGTGTGTTCATGTACCTGTATATAAAGTCAGGGATTTTTTAATTGATAAAGCTCTGTATATGTTGTATAACACAATCATTGTTCCACATTTAATCTATTGTATTGAGGTTTGGGGAAAAGCGTGCAAAACAATTACAAAGCCTGTTTTTATTTTACAAAAGAGAGCTGTAAGAGTAATCACCAGAAAACATTTCAGTCACCCATCAAACACCTTGTTTCTTCAGCTAAATTTATTGAAATTCCAGGAATTGGTAGAATATAGTATTTTATCAGTTATGTATAGGGCTCATAATAACACATTACCTTTAAATATCCAAAGAAATTTTATAAAAAGACAAAGTTATTACAATCTCAAAGGGACAGATATTCATCAAACCACAATTCAGAACCAGCTTAAAGGGACGGTCTACCTCAATTCAGGGAGTTGGATTGTGGAATGTTCTGGAGAGTGATGTTAAAAATGCAAAATCAATGTATACATTTAAGAAAAAGGTCAAAAAGGACTTGCTCAAAAACTATATATGATGTAGCTTAGTGTGTTTGTGTACTTATGTTGTACTTATGATGTAGCTTAGTGGGTTTGTGTATTACAGTTAGAAAAATTTAGTAGAGTTATTCATTTTGTGATGTAGTTTGTGTATTAGAAAAATTAAAGTCCAACACCCACCATGTTTTCAAATTGCATCGCCATTAATATTTATTAGTTTATTTAAAAATAATACAGGAGCGTTTACTTATATTGTGGAGAAATAACGCTAAATGTGTTATTTCATGATTTATAGCAGATTTTAGCATGCAGCTCCGGGAAAATCTGCCCCTCTCCATATATGGGCATTCACATGGGCATTCACGTCACCAAAGTGACGCCTTGGAGTTACAGGCGAGCGAGGAAAAGAAAAAGCGAAGCATTTTTAAATATTCCCTAAAGCTGCCTGTGTTGATTAATCCTGCTGTCGCTCACTCATGTCTATCATATTCTGAGCGAGCATCCACTTAGACATACTAGTTTAATTCGTTTGATTGCGACAAATTCATTCATTTCCGCATCGGCTTTTTATTCTCTCCCCCCGTGACCAGAAAGGCAGCCGCGCGCGTGCTCCCCCTGTGCTGCTCCCCGCAACAAGGCTGAGGAGAGCAAATACACTCGAGGGAGCAAATTACACTGGCACGAGGAACTTCAAAGGAACGAGGAACCAGCGGAACGAGGAGCCAGAGACGCGCGCGGCTTGCTCCTCTGGGCAGAACGCGCGGCTCGCTCCTCTGGGCAGAATGAGAGCAGCAACGGTCGCAGCGGTGTTATAAAATAAATAATAAATAAAATCACTGGTCCATATACACACAAATGCACCAGGAAATATGCAGTTTTAACTCCCACTCTCTCTCATAAACCTCCATGGAAACTCACTCCTACCTTCTGTCTTCTGGGTGGACATGTAACAAAAGTCACATGACACTTCGGGACTCTTCGGCCAGGTTTCCGGATTCATTCGGGAGTGGGTTGTTTTTTTTGTTTTTTGTTTTTTAACCATCGCCTGGCCCAAATGCAAAAATGAAAATAGACCTAATAATAAATTACAGTAATTGTCCAATATGGTGAATTGTTAGTGTCATGGTGGGTGTTGTCCTTTAAGTAGAGTTATTCATTTTGTGATGTAGTTTGAAGGTTATCATTGGTTGAACAAACTGTGAAATAAGGGGCAGATATAATAATAAGATATCATCTTCTTTCTGCTCCTTTCATTTTATCCTACTTGTATTCTTGTATCTGATGAAACTGTTTTGTATTGTTCTTTTAAAATGAATGAATAAACATCAAATCAAATCAAAAATAAGTCTGTATCTCTGTGTTTATCGTTGTCCTGGCATTGTCTCCTGTTGCCTCTGTCTCCTGAGTTCCTTGTGATTTCCTGAGTATGTAAGTTTGCTGCCCTGTCAGCTATTTTATGTTCTTAATTTCTGTGGCCGTCGCGGACGCCATTTTGAAGAGTGCTAATGGTGAACTACTTTTTTAAATCCAGCAGATTTGACCATTTCGTGAAACTCTCAAGCTCAGAAAAACTTGTGCTATAACGTCAGCTATGAAATATATTTTTTCTCAGCAAAGAAATAATTGTTTTACCGTGTTTTGTTGTAAAATCCTGGCTTCTGTGGCCGTCGCGGACGCCATTTTGAAGAGTGCTAATGTGGCGAACTTCTTTTTTTAAATCCAGACGCGTCGCGTAGGCCGCGGAGAAACATCCACAACTTCACCCTCCATGTTAAAAAGTCTTCGTCTGACTCTTCGAAAACAAGCAATAAGGCTGCAGAGTAAAGCCAAAATTACACCACACGCGTTCCGGCTCCGCCCCGCTCCGGCCCGACCTCCGCAGCAAATACGCACCCATTATAATCAATGACAGAATTTACACTGGCTCCGCACGGCGGCGGCGAGCTGCGGAGAGCGGACGGCAGTCCGTCAAAATTAGAAATTTTTCTATTTCTGCCGGACGCCGGAGCTGTGCCGGAGTCAACTTTTGAAGATTACGTCGCACCAACAGGAAAAGGAACGAGCACAACTTCCGTATTTACAAAATAAAATCACCACGGGCGGACTTAATCCTAGCTCTATACGGATTTATTTGTACAAAAATGCTTTCAAACTATCATTTATGACTACGCCTACAAACGCAATACAAGAAATAAATAAATAAATAAAGTATTTTATTCTGAAATGTAATACATCACTTCCTGTTGCTCAAACCATGTCCTGTCGCTCATTTACGAGAGAAGATCAAGGCAGCAGTCTCTACTGTTGTTCTCCTTCCACCGAATGAATTGTTTTGTTCTGACTTACTTATTTATCACTTGATTTATCTCGCGATCCCGCAAATCCCGCGCAGGCGTCTAGGAGCGGCACATGCAGGCGGACCTGAGCTGAGCAGAGGTAGTGGAAATTGGAGTTTGAGACGCTCAGCTGCGACCTGCGGAGCGGAGCGGACCGTATGTAGTGTAATTTTGGGGTCACACACTGGCTGCTAACTGCTAGAGAGAGAGCACACATCAAGAGACGGAGGGGGACGCTTTTTTGTCACGGACCACATCCGGCGCTGACAGGATATAGTCTGTTAGCAGTCGTCCGAGCTCGTAAATAAGTTTTTTCGTTTTTACTGATAGATAATTAGTTATTAGCGGTACTGCATTTTAAATAAAAATAGCGCAAATCTGCGTATGAATTATAAAAGTTAGTTAATCCGCTGTAACGCTGACAAATAATTTAGGTACGCTATAAGCGGATTAGCGCTCCCTAGCGGTCTGGAGCCCACCACTGCAAATGTGATACTGTAATGATGTTGTTTAATCAAAATGACAGGTCAACAGTGTTTGTTTAAAGTGTTAAGACAGTTTTTAATCAGTTTTATCATAAAATGATTCAGTTTTATCATAAAAAGCTAGCACCTTAAACTAACACTTTTATCCTCCCTTTCTGACATAATCTAACCTTTTGACCTCTTCCTCTGATGTCACTCTCACGCCCCCTTCCAGTGCCACTGGCCAATCAGGAAGGACTCAGTAACTGGGTCAAACTCCCAGTAAAAGCTCTGACTTCCTGCTTCTTCTTCAGTCTGCTGGAGGAGTTGAACTATGAAGTTTCTCCTAAGAACTGGATGAACCTCAGTCAAAACGCTAATGACCATGTCATCAGTTAAAAACTTATAACATGCTAGTTACACGGCCAAAATTCTACGGTGGCCAAACGGACACATAATGGCAATATGCAGTATGCTCAGGAGTAGGAGCACAAATTTTTTTTTAAACTAGTTTCAAAATTGATTTTGGGGCTTTTAGAATCTATTCAGAATTGCCATGACTAAGTATCTAGATTCTTTTTAAAAAAAATCGTTTTTTTTCTACACCTCTACTAACGACACAGTCCTTATTGGCTAACAAGACGGCTGTTAGCTGCTAATGCCTGGTCCCCACTGCACAACTCGAAACGCGCCTGCCGTCCCCTTTTGGCCGCTTGTCACGGTCCCACTGCCACTGAAGACCGTCTGATGACGCGCACTAGGGGGTGGCAGAGGGAGGGGTCTTTAGCTCGTTTTCCGGGTTCAGTTGTTGTGTTAACTGCACCTCCGACGGTCTTTGATGAGATTAAAACATTTTTTTAATGTTTGGGGTGATCTACACTGGAGAGAACAGCAGCCTGTCAGCAGCAACTGTAAAAATGTCACGTTTCTTACCGGAGTTTGGTTCCAATTCATGGAGGCTCGATCCGGTAAGTTTAAAAAGTCCAAAAAAAGTCCCGTTGTGGTTGTGTAATCAGATAGCAGAGGCTCTCCCGACTGTTTTCTGGACGCGTCGAGCCACCAGAGATCGAATTTTCTGGCGTTGGCAGTTCGACGCCTAGGTTGATTTGGACGCGCGCGTGCGTGGAAAAGGAACTGCAGGCTGCCGCCGCGCCGCTTCGATCACTCGAATCGCGCCGCTTCCCGTTTCGCCGTGACTCCACGCGTCTCCTCATAGACTTTGAATGTAAACCGGCCGCTTCAGCCGCCCGACACCGGGGCAGTGGGTACCAGGCATAAGAACTGTGTCTTTAGCGATTTTGTTATGTGGCACTACCTCTTCTCACTGTAAGACTTGAACTTCTGTGTACAGTAGTTCTTTTTCTGCGCAGCCAACAGCCACTCGCCCCCTCCTCCCTCGTTGAATACAAGCAACCCCCTACTGCTGCAGTTCACACATGCTTTAGTGCAGGCAGTGCAGCTGGGGAGGATTATTAATTAATATATGTTTTAAAAAGCTCTTAAAACAAACTTTAATATATGTGAATAGTTTTTTAGACATTTATTTTGTAGTTACAGCTGTTAATAAATGTGCACATGTGATAAATGGGACAAAACTTAGACTTAGAAATATATTTTTGTTAACACAAGCACAACTTTTTCATTCATTCAATCTTTATTTATACAGGCTAGTCTCATTGAGCCACGAGGACTCATTTAAAGGAGGGACCTGTTCCAGACAGAACTAGCCTGGCCATCGCCATTCCTATGCAGCTCTGCTCAATTCTCATTTCCCTTCACTGCTGGTACGAAGCGAAGTGAAGGACAAGGGTATGGTTTTAACCAGGCTAAGACAGAACATATAAAGTACAGAAACAATAACGGTAAACAATAAACTACAGTAAAAATGCAGTACAAATAAGAGTAAGATCTCTTGTAAAGGTCCATCCCACAGTGGATCCTAAGAAACTGGTCACAGATGCCGTCTCATCCGTCCACCCAGACTCGGCTGGCCTCTCGGTTCCCCCAATCTGTAGAACCGCCCGAATGCCGGGCAGAACTCCTCCCAGAGCGATGGCCATTCCTCCTAGCAGTCTGCCGAGCTCCTCATAGCTGTGGACAGCCAACTGTAGGTGCTGAAAGACGACCCTGTCCTTCCACTGTCATGAGCCATGTTTCCTGCTAATTCCAGGTTCTCAGTGGTCAGGCACTCGAGCACAGCTGGCAGGTAGAGTTCTGTGTCCACAGAACGTCCTTTTAAACTCATTTGAGATTTGGGGCTGTAGTTGAGATTGGGATATTTGAGATGTTAATCTGCTGCTGTTGGTTGTAGAAAACTGCCTTTTTGCCATGGTTACGCATCATAACAAATGTCCAAAACTAAAAAAAGTTTCAGTAAAAAATCCTTCCAACTGCATAGCATCTGATACCAGAAGAAACAATCATCCAAGAATGTGATTTACATCCAGCAAAAGAGGAATTAAAGTTTCCAAAAGCAAAATCTCAGAATGAAAGCAACAGAGCTGCTCCAACATGCAGCCACCTTGAGCGGTGCAATTCTAGAATTATTATTATTTATTTATTTTCATTTATAGATGGCCTCCCTTCTCACCTTATAGCCATCCTCTCACACCGATATGTTTTTTTTTTTTTAATAGAGAGAAAGAAAAGATAGAAAGTAAGACAACAAAACAACAATTATCCACAAAAAGAGCACAAGGCAAACACACCCAACCTCCGTCCGCAATCCTGCAAAGCACATGACAGAACACAGCAACGAAACATACATGCATAAAGACTAATAATAATCATGACATTGCAGTAGATTTCTATAAATAAACATACCCATACCTACAAATATATATATATATATATATATATATATATGTATATATATGTATATATATATATATATATATANAAGGGTATTGCTGTCAACCAGGAAATAAAATTGTTTGAAATTATATTGTACAAATGCTACAAGTATATTGTACAAACGTGATAGTATATTATATTGTAAAAACGTGATAAGTATGTAGTAAAAACGTGATAAGTATGTAGTAAAAACGTGATAAGTATGTAGTAATAACGTGATATTATATTGTACAAATGTGATAAGTATGTCGTAAAAACGTGATATGATGTTATCACATTTGTACAATATACTTATCACGTTTTTACAACATACTTATTACGTTTGTACAATATAATATCACGTTTTTACTACATACTTATCCAGGGTGTCCGCGGGGTCTTGAAAGTTATTAAAAGTTGATAAATCAATTTTTGGAAAATTAAGGGTCTTGAAAAGTATTAAAAAGTCTTGAAAGCGATTTGATGAGGTATTTTTTTTTTTTGCTGTTATTCTAGCTTTAAATAATTTGACAGCAAAAAGTATGTATGACTAATACATGCGCGTAGGCAAGGGGGGTTCGGGGGGTTCGAACGAACCGCCCACTTTTAAAGGAGAAGTTGACAATGCTAAACTAATGTGGCTGGATAGCTCAACTGATAGCGTCTGCCTTCAGTCCCAAAGCTTGTGGGATCGAGTCCCGCATGGTACAACGTTTTTATTTTATTTTTTTTATTCCAAATTAAAAAAGCACAAGAAAACTATTTACAAAACAGCAAGGAATAAAACAATGCATTAAATGAAAGGAATCAGACGAAGAAAATAATCTTATCTGCCCCTTCTCAAACTATTTTTTTTTTCAAACACTCGATTCAAACAACTAATTTTACATTTGTCTTTTATTGGATAAAAAAAGTAGTTAATATGCCTGTGAAGAAAGAAGAATGTGTTAACCACAGGCTGTGGTTAACACATTCTTCTTTTTTTATCCAATAAAAGAGTGTTTGAAAAAAAAATAGTTTGAGAAGGGGCAGATAAGATTATTTTCTTCGTCTGATTCCTTTCATTTAATGCATTGTTTTATTCCTTGCTGTTTTGTAAATAGTTTTCTTGTGCTTTTTTAATTTGGAATGAATTTAAAAAAAAAAAAACGTTGTACCATGCGGGACTTGATCCCACGAGCTTTGGGACTGAAGGCAGACGCTTTATCAGTTGAGCTATCCAGGCACATTAGTTTAGCATTGTCAACTTCTCCTTTAAAACGAACCGCCCCCCACAAAATTCTGGCTACGCCCATGCTAATACTGTATTTGTTTTCCTCACCGCAGAGGATTCAGAAACTGCTTCGCACAAATTTAGAGTGTCAGGTTACAACAGCCTTTACGGCTAGGTCTATCTTGTGTGCATGCGCGGCTGCTTTATCTCCAAGTTGAGTCTGTGTGTTCGAGTAAGTTGCCGCGAGACCGTGAGAACAATGGGTAAATGCAAGTTTTCGGACTCCTGGTTGGAGATGCCTGATTTTCAAGAATGGCTGAGGCCTGTCGCCGAGAATAACCGCGAGGCTTATTGTACATTTAAAAAAAAAAAGATGAGTGTAGCCTCGATGGGCATAAACGCTGAAGCTGAGTTAGAAGAGCTGAAAAAAAAGAGAAAAGTTCTACAAGAGGTGTGCGATTCTCTGCAAAAAGATGCAGATCAGTTGGCAGAGCAGGCAGAGGGAAAGTCAGGTTCTTTAACACTGGCACTACCAGATTTTTTGACAATCCCATGGGTTGCATAGGTAAAATTGTCTTTTTGACAGCATCTGGTAGTGCCAGGCCCAACTGATCACCAAGTCCAATGTCTTGTGAAGGAGACGTAAAGAAAAACTCAGTGAGCTGGTGCAAACTGAAGAGTTGCTGGAATGCAAAGCAACTGCACTGAGGCACATGTAATGATTACTGTTTATTTCTTATTCTCCATTGTTCAACCAAGTTACTTTAAAATAGCTACGAGTCTTGTTGTAACCTAAAACAAAAAAAAAACAAAGTGACGATAAGGTCTTGAATTTATTTTGGAAGGTCTTTAAAAAGTCTTGAAAAGGTATTGAAATTAACTTCATTATTCCTGCATATACCCTGTTATCACGTTTTTACTACATACTTATCACGTTATTACTACATACTTATCACGTTATTACTACATACTTATCACGTTATTATAATAATAATAATAATAATAATTAATTCAATTTATAACGCACTTTTCATTACTGAAAATCTCAAAGTGCTACACATATATTGAATGCTACACACATTCATAAACCGGTGGCGGCAGACTACCATGCAAGGTGCTTTCCAGTCCTACCGGGAGCAACTCAGGGTTAAGTGTCTTGCCCAAGGACACAACGACACATGGTGCGGGTCCCGGGAGTCGAACCGCCAACTTTCCGATCGGGAGACGACTGCCATTACCACTACACCACGGCCGCCCGTATTACTACATACTTATCACGTTATTACTACATACTTATCACGTTTTTACTACATACTTATCACGTTTTTACTACATACTTATCACGTTTTTACTACATACTTATCACGTTTGTACAACATACTTATCACGTTTGTACAATATACTTATCACGTTTGTACAATATAATTTCCATTTTTTTAAATTTCCTGGTTGACAGCAATACCCTTCCGTAGCATGAGCTGCTATGAAATGTTTTTTTGTTTTTTAAGTCGGCAGCGGTCTACTTGGTTTGCTCTGCTCGGACCTCTTTTACTTTGTAACTCCACACTTAACTCTGTTTGTCCAACGAGTTTTCCTACAACAGGTAAGATAATAACTGTTCACAACCTTTCCACAGAACTCAACTGTAAAAAATCTGAAGTATCTCTTTAAAACCACACAATACGGTAGTTTATTCACCATCGTTTCATTAAATCTCCTCGCTCGCTCCGACTCTTCATTTCTTCTGATTCTGTCTGCTTTTCTCCTCATGCTAGTTTGATCTTGTCTCTCTCAGGCGGGCAGTGTGGTGACCGTCTTGTTGGAGGACTGGGAAACGGTGAACAGCTACAACCACCCGGTCGGGGTCAGAAAGGTGTTCCCTGACCCGAACGGCACCTGGGTCGTCTTCATCGATGACAAAAATGGCGGCTTCCTGTTCTCCCCTGCCAACGTCAGCACATAAACATATTTCACTTCTGCACACACAAATACAGGTGGTCCCCGACTTACGAACGAGTTCCGTTCCTACGCCCGTTTGTAACTCGAAAATCGACGTAAGTCGGAAAATACGTCCAAACGGCACCTCATATGTACAGTACTTTATTTTACCAAGCACTTAGCCTATCCTAACACAGTACCCTACATAATTATAAAAAACCACATACATTTAGGAGCCATAATGAAGGGAAAAAAGAGTTAATGGCCTACTGGTATGCTGGTGAAGCCGTTCCTCCGCCTGTTAGCATGTTAGCTCGGTGTCCCTCCAACATCTGAGGCTGCCTGTAGTTCGTGCGGTCCAG
>JBBPBX010002935.1:74341-86220 GCA_038048925.1 Garcialebias charrua
GCGGTCCAGACTGTTTACAGTAAGGCATGTTAGCTCCATACATTTAGGAGTCATAATGAAGGAAAAAAAAGTTAATAACCTACTGGGAGCTGGTGAAGCCTTTCCTCCGCCTGTTAGCATGTTAGCTCGGTGTCCCTCCAACATCTGAGGCTGCGAAGCCGTTCCTCCACCTGTTAGCTCGGTGTCCCTCCAACATCTGAGCTAACCGGAAACTGCGTAAATCGGCTTCAAAATAATAATAATTATACTTTATTTACAAAGCCATTTAAAACACCCACATCTGCAACAAAGTGCTGTACACATAAAATCAAGAACATTTAAACACATAAAATAAGATTTTTCAAATTATTATTATTTTTTATGAGATGCGTGACGTAACCTCGAAACGTCATAAGTCGAGGACTACCTGTATGTTCAAATGAAAAACAAGAATGTAGAAACAGGACGTTTGAATTCAAACTGGTCTAAAAACTCTGTTTCCAGACGGCGGTCGCCTGCTTTGAGCTCCCCAACTTCTCTCCCACCGTCACAGGAGTGCTGTGGGACAACGCAGACCGAGGAGTGTTTGTAGCTTTTGATGAAGATAAAGTCTACACTTACGCCCTGCATAAAACTACGATCTATGGTATGTAAGGATATATGTACTGGTCAGATTTACTGACTGTACAGTATTCCAAATGAAAGAATGAGCAGGTTTACCTGACACAATCTTCCCATCAATTATTTCACGAGTTCTCTCTTTTTTCAGGATTTAAACAAATAAATTGTGACCAGTCAAGATGCAATTGACAGGAAACATTATAATTTGACCTACCAAAAGTAGAATCAATTAATAACGGAATCATAAAATTACACCAAACATGTGTATAACAGATTTGTTCTGATTACATTTTTCTATAAACTTAACGTCGACATATTCAATTTTGGAACAACAGAACAAAGGAATAAGATGACATTTACTTATATCTGCAGGCACTTTTAACTTAATGTTACTGGCTTAGATGGATAATGGGAAAGTTTCAGAGTTTAGGAGAAGTAGGAGAAAAGTTTAAGAAGTTAGTGAAGGGAGGTTGTTTGGGAAATGTTGTAACCAGAACTCGGCACATTCTCTCGGCCGATGTCCGCTAAATCCAGTCAGCTTAGTAAACGATCACGACTTTTTACCTTGGCAAAGATGATAGTGCTCGCTCTGGTCAGAGAGGTGGAAGCAGCCTTTAGACGCAAACCGTGTTCTTAATCCAAATTACGTCCAAAACTGGTCTTCAGTGTTTACTGTTCAGCGTCCACTGAGGTCCGCTTCACCGGACCGGAGTAATGGCAGTTCCGGTTTTGGCTTTTCAAGATAAAAGATTCCTAGAAGGAATTTCATTAAAGTGGAGCTTTTAGCTCGACATCGGATTCATAGCCAGCAATGCTATGAGTCCTTAGCTGATGACGTGTCATTGGCGTTTGACCGACGTTCATCCAGCTGTTAGGCGAAACCTCATAGTTTCAATTTCACCAGCAGACTGAAGAAAGAAGCAGGAAATGGGACTTTTAAAGGGGGTTTGACATCAGTGACATTCACTCTGTTCATTGGCTCTCCACCAGGGAACAGGATTGACTTAGCTTAGGTCAAAGGTTTTATCAGAAGTCAAAAGAGTGAAGATTAATCAGGGAGAGTGTTTAGGAAAAAAGACAGAAAACCGTCGCCAGTTATAAGATTAACTGATTAGGCTTTGATTAACGTCTTAACATTTCTAAAACAAATCTGAAAAGTTCAACTTGACATATTTTTCAACTTTAGACAGCATTCTGATTCATGTTTCCACATACAGAAGAATACACCAGCATATTAAAGAACGACAATGATCATTCAACATATTGAAAAATAACACTGTTCATACGAATAACACAAGGTTATGCTTTGATTATATTTGAATTAGTACACAGTAAACATTAAAGAGAGTCTCTTGATTTAATGTGTATCTTGATTCAAATTATTAAAATAAAACAGTGGTAAAGTGTCTCACAGAGAGAATCAGTGAAAGGGTGCTTCAATACAGTTCAGAGAGGTGAAAAAGTGTAAATCCAGTTCAAAGGGGTGAAGGTAGGAAGATTATGACACGTGGTAAAACATCCTCAGTGCTGATGTCAGCGCCATGTTCAGGCCTACTGGAGATGACTCATGGTAGGGCGAAATGAACACACCAACCTTTAAATATAAAGTAACTGTGCTCTAATTTGACTTTTAGTGAAGTGGAACTTTTGTTTAGTTAAAATTTTTAATCTGTTAATATACAAATGCTGTTTTAGTCACATTTTAGGATTTTGAATCTCACTAGATAAAGAAACAGCGTTTACAACAAAAATAGGTCAGTCTCTCTTATCATGGTGACCTACCAGGCCAAAAGAAAGTCCTCTTTGTGACTCTGCTTTTGTCAGATCTGTTCTCTAGTTTATAGTTCAGCTCTCTGGTCATCCAATGACTTAGCAACAAAACCCCATAAACATTAAACTGTCTAAAGTCTCCAAGTTGTCAGAGAAGGCATCATTAAAAAAGTATATTAGCAGGTTACTTTCTGTCCTAGGCTGCAGTCTTTTAACAAGTGAAATGACAAACACAAACACATCTTCTGGTATGTGTTGTTTCTGTTTGTGACATATAAATAATGTGTGTGCAGTGAACCATTCTTCACTGCATGACTGTTTGTGTGTATCTGCCTCAATTAAATCTGATTCTGCTTGTGAGACATTTAAAGATGTTTTGAACTTCTGGCAGGACTCTCTGATGATGTGGAGACTGGACAGGTGCCGAGGTCGTCAGCTACTTCATCTGCTGGAGGGTCTGGATCGAAAACTGCAGGGGCATAGCATACCTCAAAAGAAAAAAACATGAAGCTTTAAAATGTAGACAAACTAAAGGAATTAAAGAAAAATACAGATAAGCGTTAGTGGTTTTTAATGTTTACTACTTCACCTGCAATAGGTCAACAATGGCTCCACGCTCAAAATGTCCTTGTGAAGACCAGCCAGCAGTGATGGGCTCATTCCGGTCATCAGGATGTCGTGGGTCAAAACGCAGGCTGTTCAGCATTATCCTGGAAAACTTCTCGATGCCGATGTCATAACTTAAATGACACCAACATGAAAAATGTGGTTGATATCAAACACGTATTAGCAAATCTGTTTGTAGAAGTGTTTTTTTTTAAATGTCCAAAAACTATTCCAGATCTTACAATTGTAGAAAACATTTAAAACCGTACATATGTCATTGCATTTATTTCTTATCTAGTGCCACTAGAAAACAAAAATAATTAACACAATACAATAAACTTCAATTGTACAATGTTGAATAGTTTTTTTTACTGGAATAAGATAAAATAAGTGATATTGTATTATTCCAGTTGTTGGTGAAGTTTGACTGAAAGTCACCTTTCTGGGTACAGTATTTGTGTTATAAGCGTAATATGAAATTTCTTCAGGAACACTGATTAAACTCACTTTAAAACTTGCAGCTCATCCAAGTAGCAGGTGCAGTTCGTTTCTGGGCTGGTCCCTTCCATGTACAAGGTAATTGGGTGCAGGTTGGTTTAGAATGTATTTCCAACATAGTTGCAGCCACCTCCTTGTCTGCAAAAACAAACACAATATACAACCATATTGTGTGTGTCATTATGGAATTCACATGCAAAATATATTGTTTGTAATATATTTAAGATTTTCACACATTTTACGTCTAAGAAAGTGTAAGCTGTATAAACAGCGTGTCAAAAGTGCAATAGTAAATACGTTATCAAAGATAATTAAATTTTCCCAGGAAAGCTAATAAATGTATCTCTTGGGATAGTTCTTATTTTTCACATCACAACATCACCAATTGTCTCAGGTTGTATTTAAGACATAGTTTACAGAAATCAAATAAGAAATAAGGACGCTACAAACATTTGTGTGACTGACTCAAATGTCATGTTTTTGTTTACATACTGTGCTAATACTGACGGCTCTTATGAAGACATGGCACTAGTTAAAGCAGCTAACAGAAGATGTTAAACCTGTAAACAATAACCAAATCAGTCTAAATATCAGAAGTATTGGCGTGAGAAATTTAAAACATTTATTTCTGACGCTTGGATATAAAGGTTGTTGACAACGACACACAACGACTCACCCTGCTGGACATTCGCAAAAAGCCTGAAGGATTTCCCCATTTTCCATCAGCGCACACAATCACCTCCTCTCGTATCCGTGGCACAATGTTCAGGCATTTTGACCAGTGGTTGTTCACTATTTTAAGAAAACAAGCTTCTAAATTACAACTAGCTATCATTACGAAGCTCCTCGGCTCCTTCCCCCAACTTCCGTTTTCGATTTGCCGCGGCATTTTGCCGTCCAATCAGAATGCTCGTTTCAGGCGAGCTTTGCGTAATGACGTCAACTTATAAAAGGTCTATTGCGGACCTAAACAATTTGTTTGCACTTTAGCAGATTCACTAATTTTTATAATTCATAAGCGGATTTGCGCTTTTTCTATTTAAAATGCAGTACCGCTAATAACTAATTATCTATCGGTATTCATCGTCTTGAACAGTGGAAAGTTTAACTGTTATGAATCACAATGCACGTGATCCATTCCACAGTTCCTCTCTCAACAAACAGCAGCCATTTAGAGAAGGTATATGTCCATTCTTCCTGTTGCTTTCTAGCCTGGTTAAAACCAAACCCTTGTCCTTCACTTCGCTTCGTACTAGGGTCTGGACTTTCTGTTATAGAGAACCAATTCTTGCTGGAGGCGTGGCCTCTGCTGAGGAACAAAACCATTGGCTCTTAGAAAAAATTTGAACAGGGAAAAGCATTCTGCTCCCTCCCCCTCAGAGCCATATATGGTCTGTTTCCCGTGCTCTGGTGAACTTGACATCAGCTCCGCCTCCTGCTGCATTTTCTCTCACTGCTGCTGCATATTCTGTGTTTATATGTTAATAAAACGTTCTAAAAAATAAAATAAAACCATGGAGCTCTGGTCCAGCACACCAGAAGACCAGAAAATCTGCAGGGACTCGGGCAGCAACGTAAAACCCGAGTTTAATTCTCTCGTGAGTGACAACCTGAGGCATTTCCTCATTCAACTCAGCGGAGGGAGAGGAGGAGGAGGAGGGAGCGATCACTTGACTTTTGGCAAAAAAACAAAAGAAAACTCCAGATAAGGGATTAAGAAGGGGAATTTAATACATTTGTGTCACATATAAAACAGTCCTGCATCGCTTTGAATGAGAACATGCGGATGCTCGCTGGCTGCGCGCTGGAACAGGTGGGGGCGTGGGTTAGGGGCCAAAAACTCTGCCTTCTGTTCTCTGATTGGTCCGGTCAAAAATCCACCGGAGAAATCCTTCTCTATGGGAGAAGTCCCAGACAGGGCAGTGAAGGGAAAATAGAATTTAGCGGAGCTGCGTAGGAAGGCGAGGGCCAGGCTAGTTTTTTAATGTTTTTATGTTTTTCGTGTTGTACTTCATTGTCTGTGTTGCCTGTTGCGTGTTTGTTTGTCCAGCACTTTGGTGTGGACTTGTTCCTGTTTAAAGTGCTTTATAAATAAAATGGTATGGTATGGTATGGTAGTTGCTTTCAGTCATGGCTCTGATTTTACAGACATTTCCCACAATGCTGCTGTGTCTGCTTACGTAGCAGGAAGGCAATGTTAATGTTTCCTGTACTCCGTGCTTTGCTTTCGTCATGTGCCCATAATGCATTGCAACACTTCAGTTTTCCAGTAAACAGTTTTAAAATTACTTTATCAATGCATTTTTAATGAAAAATCTACAATAAACAAAAGAAAAAGACAAAGAAGCAGCTGAAATGGCAATCCTCAACACATTCAACAACTTTTTAATTTTTACCATGAGCGAATGGTCTATTTTAGGAAATGATGTCCCCAGCGATTTGCGGTTATAGGTAGGATGGTGTATAACAGTTCATGCACTGCTAGTTGGCAGTGTAGTGCAAATATTGCGCAACTTATTGCTGGCTACCAAGTGTTGAATTGAACTTGCGCTTTAAAATTAGCTTCCGCCAGTTTTCCGAAGACATAAGCGCTTTTGAAATTGCGGACCTAAATAACTTAATAAGCGCTTTAGAAATTGCTTAACTAATTTTTGGACTAGCACTGTCCACCACTGCCAATGACAAATCCCTGGACAAGTGGGGATCGACAGCACGGAAATCTGCGGTGAAGTCAGACAAGGAAGCCACCTGATGAGCAGCCACAGGAGAGGGGAGAAACAGCTAAACTCTGAAACCAGATTGATGGAGAATTATCCCTTTTTAGTGATAATACTGATAAACCTGTTGTTTGTTTAGGAACCACCTCCCTGGAATCTGTCCAGAAAGTCTCCACTGGAGGAGCTTTTTGCTGAGGAAGAGGCACAGAACATAATGTCACAGCTCCATGTCCATGAAGAACAAGTGGAGAGAGGGCTGCATATGTAACAAGACATTCCACCAACCATTCTGTCTGAGGACCCTGCTGCTGCTGGTGGTGGAACCAACACAAGACTTATCCTTTGTTGTCAGATCTTGCATTCTCATATGTATGTGTTCAAGCTTCATATACACCCAGTGAACATGTGTTCTCCACTGCAGGAGACACTGTCTGTCCAGAATGCTCACACATACTGCCTGAGAAGCAGATATTATAATTTTCCTCAACAACAGTTTCTGATTTGATACTGTACCTGCTAATAATATGGACTGGGTTGTACAAGTTGTTCTTTTTTATAATAATAATATTGTTTGATACTCTGCAGCAGGTTAGCCCATCAGTGGGAGCTCAGTAACATGGCTGCAGCATCACACACTGGACATGTGGAGATGTGTCTCCGTGATGTTTCCAAACATAAAGCTCTCTTGTGAAAGTGTACCCCTGTGAAAAGGAAATTCATAACAAATTGAAGTTCACACGTTTAATATATACTAGTTGAAAATAGCCCTGTGAAAAATTAATAGTAAAGTTAATAAAAAGTAAAAAGGTCTAGAATTCAAATCCAAATATAAGTTCAAATTATTTAATCCTGAAAGATCTCTGGCTAACTACTGTAGCTCATTTATAACATGAAGGAGTTAAATTCAAAGCAGTCTCCTCAGATAAATGGTGTTAACTTATTATTTTTATGTGAAAGTTTCTGTTCAGTGCCCTGAAACAACTTTACTATACAGTATAAATAAACTGAATTTAATTGAATTGACAGGTCTTTTTTTTAACCGCACCTATAAAAAGAATCAAAATCGGGAATCAATAGTGATCTGAATCGAAACAAAGAATCAGAATCGGAACCAGAATTGCTCAAATTAAAACAATGCCCAATCTCACATATGGTCACAAACTCTGGGTAGTGGCTGAAATAATGAGATTGTGGATACAGGCTGTTTAAGTGAGTTTCCTCTGCTGGGTAGCTGGATTCTCCCTTATGCCTCCTACCCACCGCCCCCGGCGTCGGGCGGCCGAAGCGGCCGGATAACACCGGTTTACATTCAAAGTCTATGGAGGAGACGCGTGGAGTCACGGCGAACAAGGAAGCGGCGAGATTCGAGTGATCGAAGCGGCGCGACGGCAGCCTGCACACGCACGCGCGCGTCGCCGTCGAGCCGCAGACGTCCCAAATGTTGATCTCTGGCGGCTCGACGCATCCGGCAAACAGTCGGGAGAGCCTCGCTATCTGATTACACAACCACAACGGGACTTTTTTCGGACTTTTTAAACTCACCGGATCCAGCCTCCAGGAATTGGACCCAAACTCCGGTAAGAAACGTGGCATTTTTACAGTTGCTGCTGACAGGCTGCTGTACTCTCCAGTGTAGATCACCCCAAACATAAAAAAAAGTTTTAATCTCATCGAAGACCGTCGGAGGTGCAGTTAAAACAACAACTGAACCCGGAAAACAAGCCAGAGACCCCTCCCTCTGCTACCCCCTAGTGTACGTCATCAGACGGTGTTCAGTGGTTCAGTGGGACCGTGACCAGCGGCAAAAAGGGGACGGCAGGAGCGTTTGCAGTTGTGCGGTGGGTAAGAGGCATTAGAGATAGGGTGAAAAGTTCAGTCATCCAGGAGAGACTCGGAGTAGAACCGCATGCTCTTCCACATTGAGAGGAGCCAGTTGAGGTGGTTTGGGCATCTGGTAAGGATGTTCCCTGGGCGCCTCCCCAGTGATGTGCTTCAGGCATGTCCGACTCGGAGAAGACCCCGGGAAAGACCCAGGACACGCTGGAGAGATTATGTCTCTCGGTTGGCCTGGGAACGTCTTGGAATCCTCTCAGAAGATCTGGAAGATGTGGCTGTGGAAAGAGATGACAGTCTGGGCCTCCCTGCTCATGCTTCCGCTCCAACAACCTGACTTCAGAACAAGCCAAAGATAATAGATGGATGTGATAAACATGGTGATTACTGCTCAGACTGACTCTGGATCAGCTGCTCTAAGCTTAAATACCTGCAGAGTTCATTTGGTTATAAACATTGAAATTAAAAATAAAATAAAATAAAAACATCTGGGAGGAAAATAAAAATATTACAAACCTGAAGTAGAAATATTTCAGTATGTTACAGTTTGTGCTAAAAAAAAAAAGTGACAATGCTTATTCAGTCAATGAGAAATAAAATCCTAAAACAGCTGACCATTGGAGCCATGTTTTGTTCTTATGCATTGATATGGATATAAATCACGTCTGTCCAACTGACTTATGTAATGAGTTATAGATGGTGATCTGAGGTGAGGAAGATAAAGATAGAGAGGAAGCACCAGTTAATAAATAGTTTTACTATATCCCTTTGTGTCAGTGATGAAATCTTTCTGTTTGAACAAAGCCAAACTACACAGTCTTTCATTTCTTTGTTTTGACAGCCATTAAAAACTTGAACATTTGCTTGAATAAAAATAAGCTTCAGATTATAGCTGCTTCATCAGGTTAGCTCAAAAAAGATGTGAGACGAGCTAAACAGGAGACGAGCCTGAGGTTGAACTATAAACATTTATTTTAATTTCCAGTCTTGGCTGAATATAAAAGTCTATTTCACATGAGAACTTTGTTTAAACATTGTTCCCAGACAGTTTAAATACCATTATGAAACCTCAACATTCACATTACTATTTGAGCCCTCTGTCATGACAGCTCAACACCTTACTTGGTAAATTACCTGTTTATTAGTAATAAAAATAGAAAAGTTTCATATACCGGTAGGTACTAGGTAATGTATCTGAGTTAGCAAGCTAACAATGTTAGTTACGGTAATCATAAATCAGAATCAACTTTATTCTCATTGCACAGTTAACATTGTTGGAAATCTTTCTACTGTTCACAGCTTTTCATGCATGTCTTAATACATTAATGTTCCCTGACTCAAATGTATTATAACATTTATTTTTTGATCAGTTTTGTTTGCCATCACCTTATTAAGCATTTATCAAAATCATATTTCTCCAGTTTACACATACTAGTGATCTAAATCAAATCAGGGACTACTCTTTAGTTTAGTGCGTAGCATTTACTTTGGTCCTTGAACAATTTTGATGATGGGGCGTGTTTTAAAAGAACAAGGGTCCAGACTTCTGTTTCCAGTGTAGTGGAGATGTTACATGAAGTGGGTGGCAGGTTGCAGCGTGGCCTTTTACATCACGTCCAGGTTAAAGCATCATTGATCCCAGCTGAAAAGGTACCCGTGGACAATAAGGTTCAATAACAACTGACTCTCATCTCGGAGCGGCCAGCTGATCTAAGCGAGTGTAATGCTTTAGCATTAGTGGCACTCAGCTGTTTCTGCCAAACATTGGTCCACACCATGAAATCTCTTGTTAAGAAGAGAGAAATAGTGTTCTCCTTGTAATTGAACCATTTTATACCCACCAACCCCCCTTTTCTATACCTCTTTCCCTCTGTCCCATCTTGCTCATCCCCACAGTATTTTTTTTTTCTGTTCACCTCATCTTAATGCAGACACACACATTTACCCCCACCCCCACCCCCACACACTCCTTTTGTATGAGGAGCAGCACCCATCAAATTTGGATCGATCCCATCATGTCATTGTGTGAGGAGGTTATTTATGTGGGCATCCAATCTGCACCTGCTGTTGTGTTTGAGCAAGAGAGGAACACGGCCAGAGTTTGTTATTAGAGAGAGGATGAACATCAAAGCAGAGAGAGAGAGAGAGGGAGAAGAAGGAGGAGAGGAGCCACCTCCGAGCCCCATGAGTCCCCCCGCCAGCTCGATGCCTCGTCTCTCGTGAAATGAGCACTTTCACAGTCAGTTAGTCTTTAAGTAATAGATATATTGAGTTCATCCCTTGTAGCGTTAGACAACTAATTTATTATTATTTTTCTCATCCTTTGTAAGTCCCCCTCCCCTTCCATTTCTGCCTCTGTCCTCCCTCTGTGTCTCTTTTCCTAATCAACACAGGATTATGAAGGTTGAATACATTTTGTCAAAATGAATGAATATTGCCACCAACGTCCTCCCATGAAACCGACACCGTCACCTCACTGTTTCTCCTTACAAAAAAAAAAAGGAAAAAAAACAAACTCAAGCCCAAGCTATCTGGCGGCAGAATGAATGATCCTATTTATGTTAATGCATACATGAACGTTACACAGGTTTTTCCCCTGATAAGGCGATAGGTTAATGAAATGCTCATTTCATTTTACCAGTTGTTTTCTCTGTGAAGTTCCGATAAGTAGCAAACCAATGAAGCTTGTAATTACAATCTTACAGAAACCCAGCCAATCTGTGTATGAATCTCACCATCCAATTACAAGATGTAATAATTTTGCAGTCAAGCTGGTAATGAGGTCTAATACTCATGCATGTGATAATCCCCCCTGGATGCTGACTCTATCAGATGTTAGCTTTGTAATTATATGAGCTTGAGAAAAAAAAAATCATTATTTCATGTTCAAGTAGAAAATGAGGTTGGTGGGAAGTTAATTTTCTCTATGCTCTGTGAAGCGTAGACAAGAATTTAATGATTTAATTACAGTTGTTAGTCCTTTTTTGCAAGAGGCTTAAATTGGGCTAAGCATTTTACTCAGCCCCCAACATCAAGAGTCATGGAACATCAAAGATTTTGACAGCATGCAAAGTGATGAGCAGACTGACAAACTGTCAGATTTTCATACCTTTTTAGGTAGTCACTTTTCCATATTTCCTTTCTTTTCCGCCCTGGGACACCAGACCTCCCAGATAAAAGCAACATCAACAAATATTAACCGGTCTGGCTTTCACCAGCAGCAGCTAATCCACTGTATGTGAATTTGTCATATCAGATTACTATGACAGTCATGGTGCAGCGCAGAATGGAAAGCATCCTCCTCCATCCTCAAAAGGACAATATAGTTTTACTCTCCAACTCCTTTGAATTTCAAAACAGCCCATGAGTGGTGTCTGTAGTCCTCTGATTTCCATACAGCCTTTATACGAGAGAGTCAAACTATAAATACGCTCCTCAGAGTAATCCCTAGAAAAGGAACGACTGCTTTTGGCACATTAAAAAAGGAGTCTTTGAGCGCTGCAATTCAACTTCAGTGGCTCCTTGGCTATTCAGGATGCCTTGGTGTGAGCGCATCTGCACCGCTGTCATCCAGTTCTGTCAAGTTTTTTAAAACCTGCCGTCTGGGGAGTTTCTGATTCACATTTTATTAACTTACTTGAGCTTTGAAACTCCACATGAACGAGGGTGGGATTTATAAAATGTGACTTTACAGTTGATGTCCCCGTGATTGACTGTTGGCATATTTTATACTTTTTAGCATCACAGACCATCTAAATAAACATACTTGTTTTAAAAACGGATCTTACATTTTATATGTTATCTATTTAAAACAGGTCCCTCTTGTAAATGGGTCCTCGTGACTCAATGAGACTA
>JBBPBX010002936.1:0-86204 GCA_038048925.1 Garcialebias charrua
GAGAGGGACATCATTCAAGCTCAACAGACTGAACCTGATCCTGGTACTGGTCCACCTAATCGTTTGTTTGTTCCCGTGTCTGTGGTCAGCCAGGTCCTGCAATGGGTTCACTGTTCGAAGTTCTCCTGCCATCCTGGTGTCAATCGCATGACTTCCTTCACCAAACGGCACTTCTGGTGGCCTACCCTTCCCCGTGATGTCAAGCGTTTTGTCGCTGCATGTGCCGTTTGTGCTCGAAATAAAAGCACCCATCAACCTCCTGCGGGTTTCCTCAGGCCCCTTGCTGTTCCTGGTCGTCCTTGGTCCCACATTGCTCTGGACTTCGTGACGGGTTTACCCCCTTCTGAAGGTAACATGACCAACTAATGCCAAAGAATGTTTGTTTATAATAAATGTGGACCTTAAAATATAACATGTGTACTGGTGGCTAACTGGTTAAAACATTGCACTGTTATCGAGATTTTGTGGGTTCGATTCCCACAAGGTATGCCTATTTTTTTTCTTCCTTCTTTAGATTATTTATTCATTCCAGATTAAAAAGACTTTATGCTTCATTTCTTGTTGTATTGTAAATAGTTTTCTTGTGTTTTTTAAATCTGGAATGAATTAAAAGGAGAAAAAAAAAACGTTGTCCCATGTGGGACTCGAACCCATAAAGTTCGGCACTGCGACGCAACGCTTTACTGATTGAGCTATTTGACAGCTATGACTGCAACAGGAGGAGGTCAACCTAAAGTCTGCGTTACCGAAGTCTGCGTTACCGAGACAAATTAAACTTAAATTAATTCATAATTTAAGTTGGTTTTAGTTTGAGATCTTCATATTAATATTGTAGTGTTAGAAAACGGCATTGATAACAAATTGATTTTAATTTAAATACTTTAATCCGTTAGTCATTATTAGGGAGTGGTGGCGCAGAGGTTAAGAAGGTGCGCTTGTGATCGGAAGGTCGCCGGTTCAAGCCCCGGTACCGACAACATCAAAGATGTGGGTGGGATAAGTGAAGTCGTCACACCTATCTCCACCCTCATCTGCCCCACTCTGGGCCCTTGAGCAAGGCCCTTAACCCACATCTGCTCCCCTGGGAACCCTAGATATCAGCTCTCTGCTCCACACAGAGGGCTGTGGTTGCTCGGTGGTCTGTGGTTGTGTCAGGAAGGGCATCCGGCGTAAAAACAACTGCCAAATCTTCATGCGACTAGATCGCTGTGGTGACCCCTAACGCAGGGAAAAAGCCGAAAGAAGAAAATAAATAAATAAATAAAAAATCCGTTAGTCATTATTACATTTAAAAATATAATTCGACTTCAAACAGAACCTATTGTCAAGACCAATTATGGTGCGTGACTTTTTTAAACTCTAAATATTTTCTAAATAACGAAATATGAAGTTATTAGTGGAGAAATTCCGTCTGGATGACAGCAGACTGACGCTCCTAAAATATATGACAGGTCCGGACCACTCGTAAATTTTGTTCGTATCTGAAAAAAATCGTAGGATACGAAAACATTGTTGAATGCCACAAATGATCCTAAATCACTCGTACGCACAGTTTAAGAACGAATCTGTGCGTACGAACGGTTCGTGAATGAGGGCCAATGTCCTTAGAAAAGGTTATTTACCTGTTTCTCTTGTCTCCAGTGTTCCTGACTCCGCGGCTCTGATTCTCCTGGTCCTGCGTTGGTTCTCCTCGTGACCCGTTCTGGTTCTCCTCGTGACCTGTCCTGGTTCTCCTCGTGACCCGTTCTGGTTCTCCTCGTGATCTGTACCTGGTTCTCCTCGTGACCCGTTCTGGTTCTCCTCGTGCTCTGACCTGGTTCTCCTCGTGACCTGTTCTGGTTCTCCTTGTGCTCTGACCTGGTTCTCCTCGTGACCTGTTCTGGTTCTCCTTGTGCTCTGACCTGGTTCTCCTCGTGACCTGTTCTGGTTCTCCTTGTGCTCTGACCTGGTTCTCCTCGTGACCTGTTCTGGTTCTCCTTGTGCTCTGACCTGGTTCTCCTCGTGACCCGTTCTGGTTCTCCTCGTGACCTGTCCTGGTTCTCCTCGTGACCTGATCTGGTTCTCCTTGTGCTCTGACCTGGTTCTCCTCGTGACCCGTTCTGGTTCTCCTCGTGCTCTGACCTGGTTCTCCTCGTGACCTGTTCTGGTTCTCCTTGTGCTCTGACCTGGTTCTCCTCGTGACCCGTTCTGGTTCTCCTCGTGCTCTGACCTGGTTCTCCTCGTGACCTGATCTGGTTCTCCTTGTGCTCTGACCTGGTTCTCCTCGTGACCCGTTCTGGTTCTCCTTGTGCTCTGACCTGGTTCTCCTCGTGACCTGTCCTGGTTCTCCTCGTGACCCGTTCTGGTTCTCCTCGTGCTCTGACCTGGTTCTCCTCGTGACCCATCCTGGTTCTCCTCGTGACCCATCCTGGTTCTCCTTGTGCTCTGACCTGGTTCTCCTCGTGACCCGTTCTGGTTCTCCTCGTGACCCATCCTGGTTCTCCTTGTGCTCTGACCTGGTTCTCCTCGTGACCCATCCTGGTTCTCCTTGTGCTCTGACCTGGTTCTCCTCGTGACCCATCCTGGTTCTCCTTGTGCTCTGACCTGGTTCTCCTCGTGCTCTGACCTGGTTCTCCTCGTGACCCATCCTGGTTCTCCTCGTGACCCATCCTGGTTCTCCTCGTGCTCTGACCTGGTTCTCCTCTTGCTTTGACCTGGTTCTCCTCGTGACCCATCCTGGTTCTCCTTGTGCTCTGACCTGGTTCTCCTCGTGACCCGTTCTGGTTCTCCTCGTGCTTTGTCCTCACCAGTTGCCTGCCATCCTCATCCAACTGGACTCTGGACCTGTTCCTTCTCTGCAGCTCTCCTAAGGATTGGAGGTTGGACCGAACATCGCCCATCAGCCTGTAAGAGAGAGAGCCACTTCAAATGACTGCCTGTTCTCCTGCAAACCCCCTCTGACCATCTTCCCCCTCTTTCAGGAGTAGCAGAGAAACTGTTGTAAAGTCTTATTCAATGTAAATAATAAACATCGTTATTTTGTACCTGGTTTTGTCTGTCTCGTTCCAGGTCTTGTATCAATCTGGGTTCCTCGAGTTATAACAGATGTGGAGAAGAAGCGGTTCTACTCCGAGCCTCTCCCAGATAACTGAACTTCTCACCCTATCTCTGAGGGAGAGTCCAGCTACCCTGCAGAAGAAACTCATTGCAACTGCCTGTAATCACAATCTCATTCTTTCGTTCACTACCCAAAGTTTGTGACCATAGATGAGGATAGGAGTATAGACTGACTGGTAAACAATGAGCTTTGCCTTACAGTTCAGCTCTCTCTTCACCACAACGGACCGGCACAGGGTCTGCAACACTGCAGATGCTGCACCAATCCATCTGTTAATCTCATGCTCCTTTCTTCTCTCACTCATGAACAAAACCCCAATACTTGAACACCTCCACTTGATGCAGAACCTCACCCTTGACCTGAAGAGAGCAATCCACCCTTTTCTGGTTGAGGACCATAGCCTCAGATTTGGAGGTGCTCATGCTCATCCCAACAGCTTCACATCAGCTGCGAACCACTCCAGTGAGAGCTGAAGATCACGGCACGATGAGGCCAGCAGGACCACATTAATTGCAAAGAGCAGAGATGGAATTCTGAGGCCACCAAACTGGACTCCCCCTGCATGTACCGAGACATTCTGTCCATAAAAGTTATGAGCAGAATCGTGACAACAGGCAGCCCTGGTGAAGACGAGCTTCCACCCTGAAGGGGTCCGACTTATTACCGGCAATGCAAGCCAAACTCTTGCAGCAAGTGAATAAGGACTGATCAGCCCGTAACAACGAGCCCCCGATCCCATACTCACGGAGAACCCCCTACAGTGTACCCCATGAAACATGATCTAAAGCCTTCTCCAAGTTCACAAAAACACATGTAGACTGGATGGGCAAACTCCCATGACCCCTCAAGGACCCTAGTGAGGGTGAAGAGCTGATCCAGTGTTCCACGGCCAGGATGAAACACTGGATTAAATAACTAAACAACCTAAAAACAGCAGGATTAAAAATACATTTAAACACTATAAAATGTTTCAAATACAAAGGTATTCAGTCTTTTCTTAAAACTTTCTGTGGTCTGGAGTATTTTTAGATGGTCGGGTGGAGTGTTCTGAGGAGCAGCAGAGTAAAATTCTTTGCTGAAACCAGGTCTCTCTTGTAAAGGATTCCTTGAGGCTCAATGGGATTAACCTGACTAAATACCGGTAAAGGTTGAATGAAAAAAAAAAAGGCCCAGTCTCCCATAGCCTGGTTAAAACCAGACCCTTGTCCTTCACTTTGTTTCGTACTAGGGTCTGGACTTTCTGTTATAGAGAAACAATTCTTGCTGGAGGCGTGGCCTCTGCTGATGGCTGCTCCCCCGTGGTCTGCTGAACTTGACTTCAGCTCCGCCTCCTGCTGAATTTTCTCTCGCTGCCGTTGCTCTGTGTTTATATGTTAATAAAACGTCCTAATAAAATAAAATAAAACCATGGAGCGCTGGTCCAACACACCAGAAGACCAGGAAATCTGATGGGACTCGGGCAGCAACGTAAAACCCGAGTTTAATTCTCTCGTGACAACCTCAGTCATTTCCTTGTTCATTTCACTCAGCGGAGGGTGAGGAGGAGAAGGAGGAGGGAGCGATTACTTGACTTTTGGGGAAAAAAACAAAAGAAAACTCCAGATAAGGGATTAAGAAGGGGAAATTAATAAATTTGTGTCACATATAAAACAGTCCTGCATCGCTTTGCATCGCTTTGAATGAGAACATGCGAATGCTCGCTGGCTGCGCTGGGACAGGTGGGGGCGTGGGTTAGGGGCCAAAAACTCCGCCCCTTCTGTTCTCTGATTGGTCCGGTCAAAAATCTACCGGAGAAATCGTTGTCTATGAGAGAAATCCCAGACTGTGCAGTGAAGGGAAATGAGAATTGAGCGGAGCTGTGCAGGAAGGCGAGGGCCAGGCTAAGTCACCCATGGTGCACAGTTTTTTTTTCCCGGGAGTGAGGAGCTCATAGGAGTTTGTGGAGTGGAGGGATTGTTTTGATGTCTGAACAGTGAACAGTTCTTTAAGATATTATGGAGCATTGACGTGAATGGATTGGTAAGTGAATATACTAAATAAACTGTTACAGTTAAAATACTTTTTAAATGTTATTTACAGTTAAATATGGTTAAAATACTGAACTTGTACTAAGCCTTGATTCAAGTAAAACAAAAAAATGCACATAGGTGCAAACAACTGTGTAAAGACTTAAGCATCTTCATGGAAAATGTTTGATTGGTACTGAATAATCTCCGTAATGATCTCTGTAATAATATTTAATGGAAATGTGTTACATATAGTTTACATATGACTGTCAAGATCCCAGTTTCTGTAAATGTGTCGACTGATGCATCTAATCATCGTTTCTCTACATGGGTAGAGGGAGTGGGAGGCTGACCTGCGGCATCAAGCATGCAAATGCGGTAAATCCACTGAAACAAATACAGGTTTAAGATCTCCCAACCTACTCTATAATCCTCCCTCAGACTAACATCAGGTTCTGCAATGAGCTCACAATTGAAAAGTCACCTTCCGCCCTCGAATCAACAGCACCACAGTTTGCCTATGACACAAAAGTTTATGCCTCAGTTTTTTGCTTGACAGAAGAACCACAGACGTCCTCCTTCAGGATTATTACAACTACGGTACTCCTTGTCCCCAGTGAACCCTGATCACACATCTCCTGCTTTGTTACTGGACTCCCTCTTCTAAATGTAATTCTATTACCGCAGTACATTTTGTTCTTCTGCCTAAACTGCCTTCAGTCCTAGAAACAGCTACTCTTTTCATCCAACGTGTTTTTTTCTCTATGGTATTCCTTCTGACATAATTTCTGACCAGGGTGTGCAGTTCTTCTCACAAGTCTGGCAGGCCTTCTGCAGAGGCTGCATCTGTCAGTCTGTCCTCCAGCTTCCACACTTAATCTAATGGGCAGACTGAGCAACTTTTTCAACAGTTGAAAGCTGCCCTCTTCTTTATTATCAATCACAACCCAAAGCCCTGCAGTCCTCGGTTAACATGGATTTGATATGTTTATAACCCTCTCTCCTCCTCAGCTACCAGTTTATTGTCTTTCCAGGCATTTATAGCTTATTAATAACTCCCGACTTCTAACTTATCCGTCCATCTCTCCACAGTCAATTCCAGTTTCATTTCAACAATTCTGCATTTTGCACTGCTTCCTGAGTATTCTTCTGGTGTCAACTGTCTGAACGCCAAAAGTAAAATTATATTCCATGACAAAGGATCACGTTGATGCTGGAGCACAGTGGAGAGCATCCTGTGCTCCAGCATCAACGTGTGGCATGGAGGCTGCACAGTTGAAGAGAGGAAAGCTCTGCAGAGAGTGGTGAAGGCTGCACAGAAGTCTGTTGGAGTCAGTCTCCCCACAATCACAGACATTTATACCTCCAGATGCAGGAAAAGAGCCACCTGCATCATGAAAGACCTCACTCATCCAGCACACTCACTCTTTGCCCCACTCCCCTCAGGACGGAGGTTGAGGAGCATCAAGTGTAGAACCACTAGACTGAGGAACAGCTTCTACCCTGAGGCTGTTAGACTCATGAATAAATAAAAATAAAATAAAAAATAAACACTGCAAAATATCACATCATGCTGATGCTGATCTGTTTTCTTGTTGCTGTGTTCATCTGTGACCATCTGCTCATACAAACTCATGTTCGTGCTGCTGTTTATTCCCACTATATTAGGCTTAGTGTATTACTAGTTGATGTTTTTCTTAGTTAGTTCTAGATGTTATTACTGTTTTTCTCTTTCATTTGTTGTTGGATGTAACTGGGACCTCGTGTACATAATCTCGTTTTCATCACATGTACCACATGCGGTGCAAATGACAATAAAGACTCTCTGACTCTGATCATATTAGCTAAAATAAATGAAAAAGCAATTGAATATGCAGCATATACAGGACTTATTTAAATAATAATTTGCTAAAAATACAAATTTAGACTTTATGCAGATTGAAATGTTTTTTCCACTAAACTTAATTATCCACTGTCTTACAGAACTAAGAAATGTGAAAGGTTTTGGTTCTATCTAAAACATATATTTTAGGTTTATTTGTATATTTAAAACAAACATAAAAAACAGTGGATAAGATAATTTATGCCAGACATAGTTTATGACTTGGTTGTTTTTTAAAACATGCAAAATAGTTTATTAACAACTAAGAGCAAAGAACAATACTTTTCCTTGAATTTAAATATCAGATCAGAATTAAATTTGAGCGAGAAGGGATCAAATAAAAAGGAACCCCACATGGATCCTTAACTGTTGGACAATTAGATTTGAATTCAGCTGCTGTGAGCTGGATGTTTTTCTGCATTCACGCTGGTTGCTCATTAGGACCGTACCATGTATATATCTCAGTAATTTGTTGGATGAGTAATGCGTGCCCTTCATGATAATGTGCTCATCTTGGTCTCTGAAGTCAGAGTTAACACCAGTTTCATCTGAATAACATTTGACCTAATTTAGCAAATATGCAAAGACAAATTTAATTAGAACATCACATGACTCAGTCTTTTCCCTGTGAAAATGACACCTTCATTTGGCAGGAGGGCCACAAATCCTACCAAGTGAAGAATATTTAATAAGCGTGGCTACAGGTATCAGATCCAGTTGATCTTGAATTGAACGCCTTTTTGATTTATCATGTCCTGGATGACTGAGAATCTTCACCAGCATACAGGTAGAACCATTTAGTATTTTTAGGTCCTGGAGCCTTCTTTTTTGTTGTTCAGATCCAAGGCCAAAATTCTTCATGCTTTTGCAAATTTAACCAAACATCTGTGGTGGTTTGATAGGATTCAGATTTCCACAGATGCTTAGGATGCTGGACAATTGGCCATTAAAATTGCACTCAGTCATGGTATGTCTATTAATATTCGAAGCAAACACTGCCTGATGAAAGTAAAGAAAAAAGTTTGCCATAGGAGACTGAAGAGGTGGAAGTGAAACACTGTGCAGAGCTTGTGTTTTAGGTAAAGCTACTGGATGGATGGATGGATGGATGGATGGATGGATGGATGGATGGATGGATGGACAGATAGACTCATTAAGATGTGAATCTAATTTAACATCTGTTTTACTCCCATTAAATTTTACAAATTGTTGTAGTTTTTCAAGCCGCGACCCCCACGACCTGACTTCAGAACAAGCTGAAGATAATGGATGGACGGATGTTTTCCACCTCAGTTTTACCTTTGATTAGATTTAGAAAATGGGAAAGAGAAATAAAAATAATTTAATTGATTTAAGGATGATATTTCTGATCCAAATGGCTTTTAAAAATTCTACTCATTCTTACACCAAAAATGAAATTTCTTATGGCTGAGAAAGGTTGATATTCAAAAGTTTAAGTGAAAATATCAATTTAATGGTCATGTATTTAATATTCAGAATATTTTTTCTTTAGAACTTTTAATTTTTTTAACACCAAAACATGTGAGGTGATAAAACCACTAAATCACGTTTGGCATATTAGTAGGTTTGGTTTTGACCACATCAAGTTGTTTTCTTGTTTTGAGTCAACATAGGAACAAATAAGTGGCCTCGCTTGGACAGAAAACACTTTGAAGCAGATCACTACCTTCTTAAACAACTTCAATGTTAAAAGTTTCATAGCTGTTTATGCCAATGTTATTATTTAAACATTCAAATCCCTGTCAACTCCCCATTATGCAGTCAACCAAAAACAAATTGTGTTGGTAAAAAATGGGTTTTATTCCATATTGTTACTTTTTTACAATCAGTTTTATGATGTGTACTTCTGACACTTTGACCAGATCACACTTACAAGTTACAACAGAGATCTTGATCTTATTATTATTATTATTTTTAATTCTTGTTAAATAAAAATAAAAATAGTGTAATAATACAGCTTTGGTGTTGGTTGCATTTGGACTTTAGGCATTAGCTCATCTGTGTTGTTGCCTCTGTTTCTTCAGCTGAGCGGAGCTTTGTCCAACAGGTAAGATATTAATTGTTCATAACTTTTGTACACAACCTCAAAAATGGTGGGAGTATCTCTTTAAACAGGCAAGTATCTGGAACAAATTGGGTACAAGATACACTCAACTGTCTGAAAGCAAATTTAATTTGTTCATTTATTCAAATGAAGGAGTTTCAGAAGACTGAATTCATTTGACAGGATCTCACTCCTTTCAGCAGCACTCGCATTGTTCTCTTGTGTTGAACAGGAAATCAGTCTGAAGACGTTTGCTTCTGTCTGAGCCTCAAAATGTCACAAAACTGTGACCAAAAAAAAAACGGTTATTGAAAATATCTATGCTGCAAGAGGCAACAACTTCATTTGGGTGATGTTTACACAAGCTTTTAGGATTTGTCCCAGTTATTCTTGAGATATTTTACTAACTGACAAGCTCCCAGATATACCAGTGATTACACAATAGCCTGATTTTCAAGTTTTATGCTTTTAGTTTAATGTTTCAATCCTAAACATAACTATTATTACCATCATTACATTATCTAATGACATTACCTAACGGTCCATTTGATCATGAAAAGTTAACTGCTGCATTGAATTAAACAAACAAACAAACAAAAAAACTCAAGAAGGCTTGTCCAGAACACGTTTTCTGTTTGGTTGGCTTTGGTATTGATATAAATTTAGAAAATGCCATTTATCCCAGTCTGCTGAGAAATTATCCATCTACAGTAAATAAATGTAAATAAAAAAACAATGCAGCCCCCTTTTTGCACTATTTATGCAACAAAAATATGTAGGAAATCGCATAGTTTTGAGAGGATGTCAAGTACATAAAACAATCCAAATAGGCTACTCCTAAATGTCAGCAATCAGGAAAGAAACAATCTCTGTAAATATCCTATTTTATTAACTTGAGACTCACATTTTGATTAGGTTTTGACCTTTAGTACAAGGATTTATTCCAAATGCGTTAATGTTTTGGTAATACGTTATTTGTTCGGCTTCATTAAAAAAGAAAAAGAAAAACTATTTTACTTCAATGTTATGGTTCAAAATAAAAAGGGAAAAAAAGAGGGGGAAAGGGGAAAAAAGAAGGGAAAAAGGAAATAAAAGAAACAAAAAGGATAAGAAAAAAGAAGAGAAAAAGAAAGAAAGAAAAAAGGTGAAAAAAAGAGAAAAAAGAGGGGTGGTGGTGGAGAAAAAAGTTATGGTTCATAAAACCAGCTCCAATAAAATGTGAGCTTGTGAGAATCTGTATTTATTCTAGGGGAGGAAGGAGTGAGGGAGGAAGAAATAAGGAAGTCACCATTCTAGGGTACACACTTGGAGATAAAGCCACCTTCCTCCAAATGCTTTCACTCTGGCTGGGTCAAATCCCCTCCGGCACCCGTCTTCTCCAGCCTCCTGCCAACGAGGCTAACCTGTATAAATAAAGGTTGAATGAATGAAAAAAAATGTTCCAGCACCCTGTTGTTCTCCAACACCTCACAGTTCCCGGCGTCATGCCTACCTCAATTGGGGTCATGCATACCCCATTCAAAGCAGCAAAATTGGCTCTCATTGACGTAGCTGCATGCCTAAAATCATGGCATTTTGTTCTCAGAGCAACTTCACCTGCCTTTTTCGACACACGGCCTTGGCCTAATTTTTTCTCACAGGCTTATGTGTGAAGGATATATGTGATTAGTCAGAAGTTTGTGGGAGTGTTTGTCAATGTGGAAATGCACCTGGACATTCAGCTGTAAGACTCTTCAAAGCACACTAAATTAGTCAAATGGCCAACAACTCCTGGATGGAGATTGTGCAGACATTGTCTGCTGAAAAGTACGGCACTGTCTTCATGATAGATTTGTGACTAAACAGCAGATGCAGGGAAAGAGTGAAGACTTTGGAAGAAACCCATATGTTGATGTATACTGCAGAAGGAACCCAAGAGCTATGGGTTTTTGTCTCGTGGACTATGAAAGGTGTGTACGAAAACAAACATCCTGGAACCAAGTAACTGCAACTCAACTATTCAACTTTGGATGGAGACTGTTGGGCCCTTCAGGTTCCTCTTTGTATTCCGTTGTCTTGCTTACCTTCAAAACTTTGGCGCTCTCTGTGCTGTGTCTGAACAGCGTCGTCTGACTCCCACTTTCCCCTAGGGCTTGGCATAACAGCCTTCACGTCCCCGGTGTCCCCGGCTTCTGCAATCGAAGGTCTAGCTCCAATTCTGCTGCTGCTGGATAACCAGGTGACACACCCATACATCTGTGGTTTAATGATTGCCCTCCGTGTGATTCCAGATATTGGGATCAAGAGATTTGTCTACAGCAAAATCAAAAAAACTTTGATATTCCTACCTGAGATGCTCCTCATATCCATGCACCGGGAGATCCTCTCATACATCTGAAGGTGTCAAGTCAAGCTGACTACAAGAAAAAAGGTTAAATCATGTCATCTGGACCAGTTTCTTTAAAGGGGACCACAAATCCACCTTATTCCTGGAGGTGTCACTGTAGAAGCGATAATGTGCCTTACTTCCGTTTGACCCCGGAAGTAGAATTTCTGCATTGGCTCCTCGTTGTTTTCTTGCTAATCTGCGCGCGTCGTTGAAGTTCTGTTAAAGTTCTGTTTTCTGTTATTTCGAGCTAATATTGTCACGAAGATGTCTTGAGGAGCTCGGGTACCTGTTGCGCTGTTCGTGGCTGTACGAATAATTAGACGAAGCTGAATTTGTGGCTGCAACTAGTGGGTGTTGAACATGCTCCGATAAGAAAAACCCGCATCCTTCTTTGTGGCTGGGCTACGAGAAACCACCTGAAAAAAGACTCTATCATCCAGAGGATCAGGTATGATTTAAGAGACAGCTTTTAGTGTTATGATTTTATGTAGTCAGTGATTAAATTATACTATTTTCGTTCATAACTGGCAAATAAACACACGCACCTATATATGTATGCTGTGTGTGCTTTTATTTATACATATCTATATATATATATATATATCTATATATATATATATATATATATATATATATATATATATATATATATATATATATATATATATATATATATATATATAATATAGGTGTGTGTGTGTGTTCATAAATGAACCCTAATGTTTGTATAATGTACTTTTACTTTCAGATGGGCTTGATGAGAGTGTGGAGCTGCTCAACACCACCAGTCACATGCAGCATGACTGTTGGAATGTGGATTGACATAATGTCAGAACAAACCAACAACCTTATTCTATGGTTGCCCCGTGAAACAATTAAAGCAACATGTTTTGCAGAAAGCTAAAAACTTGGACTCCAGAAGTGAATCATACATGCAAATAACACTGTGAAATATTTATTGGCTGTTTCTCCCTCTGGAATAATCATGTTTATTTCAGATGCTTATGGTGGTAAATGCAGTGACAGGTATATAACACAGAACTCTGGGTTTCTGGACTATCTGCGTGCTGGAGATCAGGTGATGGGTGATCGTGGTTTCACAGTGAGGGACCTGCTGGAAGAGCATGGTGTCAATTTAATCATTCCAGCATTCACACGCAAAGGATGCCAGCTTATTTCAAGTGAGAAGTGAGAAGACATTAAATGTAAACATTTTTCTCAAACATGTACAGTACTGGTGTACTTACTGTAAACGTAACACAACTCTTAACATGTTTTTTAAAGGATGCAATGTTAACTATATTACATTAGAAAAGTATTTGCTAAAATGATTAATTTGTTATGTACAATAGTTGACTGTTAACCTTCTTACAAGGTTAGTTTTTTGTGTGCACTATATCAGTTAATTTTGGATTAAACTACTGTTTCTATCTAAATGTCACTTTTTTCATTATCAAGTTTTTCAAGGTGCTTCATTTGTGAATAAGTAAAGTATTTGTCAAAAGAAATGTCAAGCTCCAGGTGCTCAGTTGGTGTCCAGATAAACATCTTGCAGCTCAAAAGTCCAAAGCAACATCATTGTTAGCTGGACCTGGAGATGTGGATTTTTAATGCTTAGACTGGGCTTTATGTTTGTTTAAATAAAGTGTCCCACCTCTCTTAACATAACAGGACCAACCTTGTTAATGTGAAGATACTAATAAGCTTCAGAGCTTTTCAGATTGCTCATCGCTTCGCCATCTGAAGCAACTGTCAAAGTAGCTAAGTATGCTAGTAGCTAAACATGCTAGTGTACGTTATTTTCGGCCACTTCTTCAAGTCGTCCTCCCACCCCTCAACAGCTGTAGGTAGCGGTAAAACAATATCTCTACATTTGAGTTGTGATAGTTTGTGTTCCCACATATTTTATGACCTAAAACCTCTGACGAAAACCGGTTAGCGCGTTGCTAGCGTGTAACAAAAGTGCCGGTTCTGACTTTCGGCGGAAGTCGTTCACATAATTCGCGCAAGGCATCATGGGGCGTAGGAATAAGGTGGATAATTTTCGGCAAACAAATAATTGTTTTGTGTGTTTATCTTGTTAGATTTTAAAGAGATGCAGCGTTTCTGATCACTACGCGCGCACGTTGTTTCATCAGACGTAGCAAAACTATTTTTTAAATACAGCTGATGGCAAAAAAACGGCCCACATTTCCGGGTTGTCAGCGGTGACGCGTAACATACGCAACGCGGGCGGGCGGTGCTTAGCTCCGCTCGTTGCATGCAGCGCTTTTGGGAGCGATCGCTGCTTCAGTCCACACACACACAAAGTTCACCGAGTGTCTCCAGTTAATTTATCCGTATGAGGCAACCTCTGACCGGACCCCCGGACCTCAAAAGCCAGCAGCTCCCAGCAGTTCCCGCCCGCAGATGGTGCCTTCGCCGGCGGTCTGCTCGTTTTATTTCTGCCGGCTGCGCGTTGGGAGCGATCGCTAATATGCTAAAAATTGAAAAAACATAAAAATAACAATTATACTTTATTTATAAAGCCATTTAAAATGACCACAGCTGCAACAAAGTGCTGTACACATGACATTAAGAACATTTAAACAAAAGATGAGATGAAATCAGGAATCAGGTGAGGGGCTGGACTCAGGTTTGGGGTGGGTTGTGCCTGTGGCTTGTGACGTCACAAGCCACAGGATTTGAAAACTAGACAAATCTATCACAGACAAATAAATCTACTTAGAGTAAATATACCACTGGGTGCATTTCTTTGGCCCTAGGACTGTTTTTTTATGAAGTACATACCCAAAGTTGAGTAAAAAAACCCATTAAAAAGTGAATTTTGAATATGTGGTCCCCTTTAAATAAATGGTAATAAATGGTCTCTGATTGCATGTCTCTGAAAAGGACTTGGTAGATATGAGTTACTTAACTAAAATATTCAATATGGGAAGATTATCACTGTACTGGTGGGCAAAAAAAGGTTTTTGGATGATGCAGTTGACAAGTATCACAAAAGCCAAAATCATCTGTAAACTTTTAGTTTGAGAATATAAGAACAGAGATATATAAATAACACAATAAATCTGGTTCAGATCGGATGATGTATCACTGAGATATAACTATAGAAATAATGTAGGGGGCGCACTTGAGTTAAATGTTAGCCCACCATATCAATGTGTCCACAAGGGCTCACTGATGATGCACAATAAATCTGGTTCAGATTGGATGATGTATCACTGAGATATCTATGTATCTATATATATATATATATATATATATATATATATATATATATATATATATATATATATATATATATATGTATATATATATATATATATATATATATATATATATATATATATATATATATATATATATATATATATATATATATATGTGTATATATATATATATATATATATATATATATATATATATATATATATATATATATATATATATATATATATATATATATATATATATATATATATATATATATATATATATATATATATATATATATATATATATATATATATATATATATATATATATATATATATATATATATATATATATATATATATATATATATATATATATATATATATATATATATATATATATATATATATATATATATATATATATGTATATATACTAGCTTTGCTGTAAAACTGCTTTACAAATACTGAGCATTTTCTTTTTTTAAATTGCAGGTTAGCTGGGTCTGTCCTCGAGATGTGTTAAAGCGCCATCTAGTGGTAGGTTTAATACTTTTGCCTTGTTGATTGTTCATGGAAAATCTACTGTTGTTGTCATCATTCTTTAGTTTGTAGACAGGTCTCTCTTGTAAATGAGTCCTCGAGGCTCAATGAGATTAACCTGCATAAATCAAGGTTGAATGAATGAATATGGATGCATTTAATAAAGTGCTCTTATTGACCTTGTGTTTTCTGTTTTACGTTGAAGCGTTTGAATTCATGGCAGTCTGTTGGTCGCTCCATTTTAAATGATGAAGAATGAGGGGGTGCCAGCGTGCCAGACCGACACATAGACAAGACACATGGAAAGTTTATCCACCTGAGAGCAGTCCTGCAGAATGGTCGGATATATCGCAGAGTGCCCATGGGAAATGAGGCAGCCAAGAAGCACAAGAACAACTTTTATTTCAAATGAAACCCTTGCTTTTGTTTTCTTGTGTATGTGTGTGTGTGTGTGTGTGTGTGTGTATGCGTGCGTGCATGCGTGCGTGCGTGTGTGTGTGAAATCTTAAAAGTCATGGTCAGTTTTTTTATGTCTTGATATGTTTGCATTAGTATTTGTTATGAATATACATACCACTGTGTACCGTATTTACTAGACTGTTTCATAAACTGTTATATTATACTGATTTTTCATAGTTCTTATTGAAATGGTTTACTGGTCCAGCTTGTGATTTGTATAGCAGATTTAAAACAAATGTACGGTACATAAAGTGCTTCAGATATTACAAATAAAAAAACAAATAACCACTGATAGATAGATAGTTTTATTTGTCCCCGTAGGGAAATTAGTTTGCAACATTGTCAGCAGGCATTGACATAAAGGACATACTTATACAAACATGACATTAACATCCATCATTATAGCAAAGACGTTTGAGCTCAGTAATTCATGATATGTTTGTATTATTTAATGATTTAATTGCTTGTATTGGAAACATATGTTAAGATAGTTATTTTACATGAATGCCAAACCTATATTTACAGTATATCAAATTCCCAAATTTGCATAAATGAATAAAGAAAAATCCGTAAATATTCGAGTGACATCTGTCACGTATTGGCGTGAATCTAAACCAACCATACGTCAAAGATGCGGAAAGTTTCCAAAGAGATCTAAAGCAGGAATCCCGAGGGATAAAAGCCACATTTTACCGGATCTGCGGCAGATAAAAATCCGGAAATATCAGACAGACATCTGTCAGGTATGGGCATGAATTTAAACCAGCCATACATGTAAGATGCAGAAAGTTTCCAAAGAGATCTAAAGCAAGAATCCCGAGGGATAAAAGCCACATTTTACCGGATCTGCGGCAGATAAAAATCCGGAAATATCCGACAGACATCTGTCAGGTATGGGCGTGAATTTAAACCAACCATATGTAAAAGATGCTGTAAGTATTCAAAGAGATATAAAGTAGGAATCCCGAGGTATCACATACACTCATATTTTCAAGATCCTTGACAGATAAAAATCCATAAATATCCGACAGACATCTGTCACGTATGGGCGCGAACCTAAACCAACCATACGTGTAAAATGCGGAAAGTTTCCAAAAAGATGTGAAACAGCAATCCCGAGGAATAACAGCCACATTTGTTCTGGATCTGCGGGAGATATAAGTATCCGGATTTTGGGATTTTTTAAGGATCATTGCGGGACGTTTACAGGAATATCCGGAAACCGGATCTGCCAGGGATGCGATACGGAAATCCCCGGAAATTGTCCGTATATGTGAAAGATACGGAGATATACGAGATCAGATACTTCCGTATATCTATGGTTTTAGTGCAGTGCCCGTTGCTAACTGGCTAGCTCCCACGGTTAGCCCGGCTAACCGGGAGCATCCATGACAACACGGGGCGGACGATCAGCGTTGCTAACACGATTAGCGTGGCTACGAGCGGACAACGAAGGACTCCATTGTGAGGTATGTGAAAATGCTTGGTCTAGTTGCTAGCTAACCTTCTCATGTTTTGCCTGCTTCGCTATCCTATGTAGCCGAATCGCCGATAGAGTTCATCGCATAACTAAGTTTATCTACCGATACTGCGTTGCTCGATGGCCCGTTTAGCAACGCTAGCGGGCTTACGAGTACTTCCACGTTTAGCCCTTGCTAACAAGGAGCCTCTCTGACCAGCACAGTCCAGGAGGAGGAATTTCAGCTCAACTGTCCAGCTACGCTAACTGGTTGTTTTCTTATGCTCACGACGAGAACATTGTGACGCGGAGAGCTTATCCACCTATGAGGCTATGGATGACTCTCGGACGTTAACCATGTCAGGGCCCGAGGGACCCTGGTGGGGTGGACGAGGACGAGCGGCCTCGATGATGCAGGCCCACCAGGCAGAAAAACTGCAGGAGCTGTAAGGGACCACCAACAAAAGGAAAAGACAAGCCACATCTCTGTGCAGAAGTCACGTGTCATCCCAGTACTTCTCCTGTGGTGCCGAGAGAAAGCAGGTGCCCATATGACCCTGAGATGCCCCTGCACCATTACAGGCACTTTCACTCACAGATGGAGAGAAAATGCCGAACTTTTCCCACCAGTACCTGTGTTAGAGGAGCACAGACTAGCTGGTTCAGAACGTTTAAACACACAAGAACACTCAGACGCTTGTGTAATAAAGAGAAATTGCCGTCCACACACGACAATAGTACTTCCTTGTCCCAAAATGGGAACAGGGCTTGAGGTCCATCTTGGACCACCGGGATCTGAACAGAAGAAGAAAGATGTGCAAACCCAGGATGTTGACACTCAGACGAACCATCTGCTCTGTTCAAACGAGAGATTACTTCTGCACGGTGGATCGGAAAGACGCTTCCCTCCACGTGAACATCCTGCCCTGCCACAGAAAATATCTCAGCTCTGTCTTCAGGGGCTCCGCGTCCGAGTTTTTTGGCAGTACCTTTTCGACCTAAAAAACGCATCCCAGGCATTCACGAAATGCCTGGACGTGGCCCTGACCCCGCTGAGGGATTAAAGGGTCAGAGTTCTGAATTATTTAGACAATCTGTCCATTCCTGGACACAGCAGACATCCCAGATTACCGTATTTCTGGGAGTACAGCTTAACTCCACACTGTACAGGGCAAGGCTCTCAGAGGCACGGGTTTCAGCCCTCCACCTCTGTCTAGCACGTTCCAGCTAGGCCAGAGAGTGCCTCTCAAGCTATGCCAGAGTCTCTCTGACCTGTTGGCAGCAGCTATTGTCTGTGTGCCCTGGGCCCTTCTTAGAATACACCCTTTGCAGATATGGATCAACAAACAAATGTATCCTGCAGAAAAGCAATCTGAAACCTTCCTAGAATACCGTGTTTTTTGGGAGTTCGGATCGACACCATGTCGTACAGGGCACGACTTTCAGAGGAGCGTATTTCGTCGCTACACCTCTGTCTGGCACGTTTTCAACTGGGCCAGAGAGGGTCCCTCAAGCTCTGCCAGCGCATTTTTGGGCCTGCTGGCAACAGTCATACCCTACGTGCCACAGGCACTACTAAAATTGCGTGCTCTGCAAATATGGCTAAACAAACAAACACGTCCTGCCCCCCTCAGGCGTGCAGGGAGGATTCTGATCAGCTCAAAGTGTCTGACTGCCTCAAAGGGAGGATGGGAAGCAATCTACAGAAACCAGAATGCCTAGGGCCTCTGGAAACAACGGGAAGCAAGATAAACATCAACTTCCTGGAATTGAAGGTTGTTTACCTGTCAATGAAACACTTTCAAAGAAAAAGGGGGCTGACTGCAGGACAGCATGTCCTGATAAAGTCAGACAACAGGACAACAATGTTTTACATCAGCAGGGAGAGAGGGACAAGGTCCCGAACCCTCCTCAATCTGACATACAAGCTGTTCACGTGGTGTGACCCCCAAATACTGTCCCTGAGGGCAACATACGACCGGGTGAGACAAACCACGGGGCAGACGCCCTCTCAAGAGTATTGCTGTTAGCCTCAGAATGGAGGCTAAACCCACAGGTCGTGGACCAGATCTGGTCACGATATGGGTGGGCATCCATCGATCTGTTCGAATGCAAGACCAGCACACACTACGCTCTGTGCTTCTCTCTGAAGGAAACAGACACGCCGCTGGGAGCAGATGCCCTGGCCCATAGCTTGTCAGCAGGGGCGCTATATTACGCGTTTTTCCCGTCCCTCTGATTCAGGTGACATTGTAACGTGTATGCAAGGGAACTCTTTCCCTGATATCAATAGCCCCCGGATGTCCACAGAAACTGTGGTTCCCAGAGATAATCTCACTGTTGTCAGGAAATCAGTGGCAACTGCCCCCCACTAGGACCTGTAGACTCAGGCACACGGGCAGCTCTTTCACCCACGTCCAGAACTGTGGCAGCTCTCAGCCTGGCCGATGAGAGGAACAGGCTGATGGCCTCTGGCCTTCCTAGCAACGTCATAAACACGATACAAGGAGCCAGAGCACAGTCAACTCAGACTCTCTATGCTCGTAAATGGCGTGTTTTTGAGGCTTGGTGTCTGGAGAGGAATATTATTTTATTTTCTTATAACTTGGTCCAACTCCTCACCTTTTTTACAGGACCTGCTGGAGAAAGGCTGTTCACTTTCCACCATTAAGGTGTTTTTGTCAGCCATCTCAGGATGCCACGAAGGTTGGAGGGGTAAGATACCCGATGCTCACCCTCTCATGATACATTTCATGAAGGGCGTACTGAGAAAAAGACCCCCAGCAGGAATTTGGTCCCTGATGGGGACCTACAGTTAGTCCTGGATGCTCTTTGTGAGCCTCCATTTGAGCCTATAGCAGCATTAAAATAGATTTGTTATCTTATAAATCTGCCTTGCTCTTAGCTTTTTGCTCAGCTAAATGTGTAGGTGACCTCCACGTTTTCTCTGTACACCCAATGTGTACTAGGTTTGCCCCTGAGAGGTCAAGGGTCACCCTGCGTCCAAACACCGCATAAGTGCCAAAGGTTCCAACTCTAAATCCCAGAAGTCTAGATTTTGGTCTCTCAACGTTTCATCCCTACCCTGTCCTCTTTGAAGGACAGAGGACGTGGAATGCACTCTGCCCTGTCAGGGCCCTAAGTGCTTACATTGAAAGTACTGTCAGTTGGAGAAAATCAAACCAGCTGTTCGTATGTTTTGCCAATCCAGCTGCTGGCAGAGCCCTTTCAAAGCAGCGCCTCTCAAACTAGCTGACCGAGGACTTAGAGAGGGCACATAGCAACAAAGGTCAACAGGTGCCCTCTGGGGTACACGACCATTCCACTCTAGGCCTAGCGGCCTCGTGGTCCCCTTTTTTAAGAGTGTACCAGTTGCAAACATCTGTGCTACTGCAAACTGGGGTTCAACGAACACGTTTGCCAAGCATTATTGTTTGGATGTCACTGCATGTGGCGTCACTCAGGTTGTTCTCTCTAACTCAGAGTAGAGAACAGCCAAAACGCCTGATGTATAAGGCTGAAGTTCTCACAAGCATGCATTTTACTGAGCATTTCGAGGGCGTGAATGAATTACGTTCCCATAGCAATAGTGTTACACCGAGAGACCTGACTGATAAGGGAACTGAAAGTTATGCACCATAGCTCATGTTCCCTGAAGGAAGGGAACGAGGTGCAACACAGTTGGCCCTTTTCAATGCTGAAGCTCGGTGAAGTGCACTTAGAGAAGGTAGGATGGGCGTCCGCGTCTTAAGTGTTCAGAGGGCGGGGTCTCTGGGGTGATGCTGACGCCCCCTGCCATAAAGGCGTGATTGTATTCCTTCAGGTAATCACGAGGGGGCGTAATTTCCCATAGCAATAGTGTTGTACCTCGTTCCCTTCCTTCAGGGAACAAGAGTTATGGTGCATAACTTTCAGGTTTTCTCCTACAGTGCAAACTCGCCTTCAAAGGTGCAACTCAGCTCTACTCCACGGACATCGCTAAAATCACTTATCTCAACAGTCAATTAAAAGGTAACGCTCTTAAGTGGGTAACTTCCTACCTTCATAACCGTGATTTGAACTCTGTGTCATTCAACCTGTTTCTGAACGAGTTCCGCAGGATTTTTGACCGGCCGTTACAACAACCCAATGCTGAGAAACGTTTGTTGGAATTACGTCAGTGCAGACGACCTGTTTCAGAACACGCTCTGGACATCCGCATTCTTGCAGCTCTAACGGATTGGAACTACAGGGCGCTTTAAGGTACATTTTGGAATTCTCTCTCTGATTACGTTAAGGATCAGATTGCAGCAAGAGACAAACCTCCTAACTGAACCTTGAGAAACTCCATGACTAACTTTAGGATATGATGAAGATTTATTATTTACATTTACAAATTGGAATCTATCAGATAAATATGGTTTAAACCTTTTTTTTTTACCTGTTATTTCTATAGGTAGTGTCATTGAGTCACGGTAACTCATTTTCAAGACACCTGTTTTTGTGAGCAGATGATGGAGGTTAAGGAGCTGGCTGGCTGTCTGGCTGGCTGTCTGTCTGGATGGCTGTCTGGCGTCCGTCAGTCCGTCCGTCCGACAGACGGACAGACGGACGGACGCCAGACGGACGCCAGACCCTACATCACAATGTGTCATACAAACTTAGCTAACCTTAAACCATTTTAACCACTTCAAAGTAATTGCACATTAAACTCTAAGTTCAGCTTAGAAAGAAACCAGTCCTAAGTCTTCCTTTAAGCTTAATCTATTTTACTCATCAAAGCCATTTGATGCTGTCAATTTTTGTCAGGCATATATAATCACAGATTCTTATTTTTATAATAAAATACAAACAATCAACTGAGCATGTGATTATTTTGGCATATCTCTGTGTATTAATAGATTAGATGCTCTTTAAGCACGAGAAAAAACGTGCGTTCATTATTTGGGGGTAAATAAGAGACTTATTTTTCATCTCTTAGGAGAGGTGGCGCCCACACACGAGGTCATGTGCATATTATATGCATATGTTACGAGCTTAACTCATAATTGATAATTAACAGTATATTTACGACTGAGAATCTTCACCAGCAAACAGTATATTTACAACCCCATTTCCTCTACACAAGTTATTACAAAATTTGAAAAAAAACAAAAAAAACAACTACATGATATTTAGTAATACAGTATAAAGAAAATTATAGAAGTCCCCTTTAAAATTAACAGTATTGAAATTCATAGAGTTAATTAAATAAAATGTGTGGATGTTGTTATTTATGAGAAGCTGACATGGAAATCTCATGTAAATTACTTAAGAATAAAAATAGCAAAATCAATTTCATTACTGTGTAGCGTTAAATAATTTTTGAATGACAAAGTTTTGTATATATTGTATAATGTAATGATTGTTCCATATTTAATCTACAGTATTTACATTTGGTGAAAAGTTTGCAAAACATTTACAAACCCTATTTTTATTTTACAAAAAAGAGCTATAAGAAGCTATAAGGGTTGTGCGATAGATGAAGCTTACTGTCCTTGGTTACTCATGACCCAGGAGACATTTGATAGTCGGCCCGTCTTCGAGGCTGGCGGTGAGTCATATTCAGATATTTCCTTCAGGCAGACATATTTTTTTTCTTCAGCCTTGAGTCCATCTGGGCGTTCTGTTTCCAAAATGGCCTAATTGTGGGAATCCAGGCACTGATCAATGCTATGAGTCTCCGTCAAGGTCGAACCCACCACGCTGACGAGTCCCAGAAGCCGCAGGTGGCCTGCAATTCTCATAAATCGCCTAAAACTTACAGTTTAGCTCATAAATCAGCTGATTTTGTGAGGTCACAGCACGGATCAAACATTCACACTGACTCGGAAGCTTTGACATGACTGAAACTGCTGCCGATTTCCTCTTCAATAGTCGATAAAACAGAGCCCAGCTGATGCCAAAAAGCAGAGTCCCTGCTATCATAAATCCAAATATGTAAATGTCTTTCAGCGTCCTCATGAGATAGAACTGAGAGGCACATCAACTGCCACACTCCCCACGGGTCCATGACGTATCCCACAGCATGCGTCTCAGCTGGACAAGTCAGTTCAGACTCATGTTTGTGCTGCTGTTTGATGTAATGTTTTTATGCTATTAGTGCTTAGTGTATTTTAAGTTGATGTTTTTCTTAGTTCATATCTTAGATCTTATTACAGTGTTTCTTTCACATTTTATTGTTGGATGTAACTGGGACCCTTGTTTGTTTGTGTACATCCACTTCATATGTCACTTTACTACAAATGTCAATGTCAGGACCTTCATACTTATAGAAATACTTGTTATGCTTTTTATATTTATACTGCTATAGTTACAATTTAGGATAGTATCATACTTTTATTATTTAATTTTATGCTAATGTTTATTAAATGTTTAATGTTTAATAGATGTTGCACCAGGGGTTTGAGAGTAATGAAATTTCAATCCTGTGTATGTCCTGTACACAGTCCAAGGAAAAGAAGCAGGAATTATAAATGGTGGTTTATTTTACCAAGAGAATATGTCCATAATCAACACCTCTTTTCTGAAGAGAGATGATAAAGGGGTGATCATTAATAGTGGATGCAGGAGTAGACCAGTAGACTACATTTTGTGTAAAATAGGTCTACTGAGGGAGATTGTGGATTGCTGTAGCAGGGGAGATGTTGAAGTCCTAAATCTGCTCCAATGACCTCTCCAGGTTTGTTTTCTCTGAAAAGATCATACGTTTTCTTTAGAATTACCAACAACTTTATTTTTAAACACACAATTGCATGAACAAAAGAGAATTGTGTAAATTACCTTCCCTACCTAACTTCTCCACAATTCTGATGTGAGACTGGTCTGCGTTCACCCTTACAGACCTCCTCCCCATTTTTCCTCCAATCAGTCATCTCCACACATCCTAGTGACATTTCCTGCTTTTGATTTATGTCCAATCAAACACATCCACACACTTCTTAGCTGTCATCTCTTTAAACTGAGTATGTGGCACATCCTATACTTCTATTAGACTGATGAAGCACCCATACACAGTCTTACAGTTTTTGTGACCGTGAAACTCTGATTATCCCATTATTTCAGGACATTATTAAGACTTAGATTGTTCCACAAGATCTTGAACATTTCTGACCTTGTTAGCCTAATCTTTTAATCATTGAAAATTATTTTATAATCCCCAACAAACACTTTAATGATGTTTTATTGATGGAATCATTTAGATTTATACTTGATCTCAGTTAAATTAACAAGAACATTTAGGTTGATGTTTGTTTCTCATTAAAGGGCCTATTAGAAATGAAGAACTACAAATGTATTTTCCCACTTACAGCAGAAAGTGTCAGGGTTGATTTTAAAGCTGGCAGCCACTACAAACAGATATTATAGCAGTCTTTATCAGCTTAGAGCCTATTTCCACAATTCATACTTAAACATCTATATTCTTCACAGAGAGCATGCCTGGACAGCATCAAATGGCAGTGTTTAATAAGCCATTTGGTCCATCTAAACACATTTTAAAATTATTTGATTATGGTTCAAAATAGTTAGGTTTCAAAATAGTCAAAATATTATAAATGCCTATTTAATCAAAGTCATTACAGTGTTATAGGCAGCACGGTGGTGCAACTGGTAGAGCTGCTGCCTCTCAGCGAGCAGGTCCCTTGTTCAAATCCCAGTACAGGGGCCTTTCTGGGTAGAGTTTGCATGTTCTCTATGTGCATGCATGGGTTTTCTCCGGTTTCCTCCCACAGACCCAAAACATGCATGTTAGGCTGATTGGTAACTCTAAATTGTCCCTAGGTGTGAGTGAGAGAGTGAATGGTTGTTTGACTCGTTTGTCTCTATGAGGCCCTGTGATGGACTGGAGACCTGTCCAGGGTGTCCCCATGGGTGGCCCATGTCCAGTGATTGCTGGACATGGGCACTGGCGACCTCCGTGTCCCAAAATGGAAGAAGCGGATAAAAGATAATGGATGGATGGATGGATGGATGGATTACAGTGTCACATGATTACAGTACAGTATTTACATTTTATTGTGAATGTAATCATGTAAGGTTCTGTTCACTTTTTTCCAGAAAAATCTCATTTAATTCAAAACTGTTAGAATTAGTTACCGCAGTTCAGTTCAGTATGAACAAATTATTTAAATTGCATTAAAGGCTCTATGTGGCCCTGTGATGGACTGGAGTCCTGTCCAGGGTGTCCCACGCCCTCGCACAGTGATTGCTGGACATGGGCACTGCTGACCCCGTGAACCAAAATGGAAGAAGCGGGTAAAAAATAATGGATGGATGGATGGATGGATTACAGTGTCACATGACTACAGTATTTACATTTTATTATGAATGTAATCATGTAAGGTTCTGTTCACTTTTTTCCAAAAAAATCTCATTTAATTAAAAAACTCTTATACTGAGTTAGTCCAGTTCAGTACAATCAAATTATTTAAATTGCATTAAAGGCTTCCCATTTGAATTTAATGCAATTATATGCAGTCTTAATTAATGTTAATACATTTCAACAATGTCCTGATTATTTTTCTTTCAATATGAAGATGACACATTGGACAACAGCAACAAAAAAACACACACAAAAAAATACACTAAATAAAAACACATTTTTATATCAATTTTACAATGTGCATTTTTGTGCATTATCATATTTTGTTGCACATAAGACAATGTTTTAATCAGCAAATGAAACCAATCAGTGAAGCTTACTATTTCATTTAAACAGCACTTCCTTTACTGTTTTAATAGAATTCACTGGAATAAAATAAAATCAGAATCTAAGACAACTAAATATTAACGAAACATGTAAGAGCAAAACCGAAATGTTCTATTACTTCCTGTCAGTTTCACATGAAGTGCCACTACCTTCCAGGTTTAGATGACAAAACAACAATTTGTCCTCTTTCAAAGTGACATTTGTGAAAAACAAGTGTCCCACCTAAACTGATGGACTTTTCAACTCAACATTAGCTGTTTTGTTAAACATTTTCTTCTCTGATGGCTGTCTGATAACCGAATTGTTTTCTTGGATGCTAAAAACATCTAAAACAATTTCTCCTTTGTATTGTCACAAATTCCCAATCTGAGGCTTCACCTGAGGCCATGACCAACTGAAATGTGATCTTAAGGAGGTTATCTGTTTGAGAACAGGTTGGTAAAAATGTTTCTGAACTTTTTTGTTCTTTGCATTTTTTTTCTTCATAGAAAGTGACACATGACTTGATGGTAGATGTCTTTCTAAAAATTGCATCTTTATAAATCTGTTTTTCAACTATGTTAAATGGTAGACAATAATTATGCCTTGTTTGTGTGGTGGTGGTGGTGGTGTTTGTTTCAGTTAAATTACCTAATGAACCACTGAATGATGTCAACGATTGATTTTAAAGTACATTCATGTACTTCAACAACTGATTAAGGTTAATTTGACCAAATTCAATGCAGTTATAAAAAACTACTAATGTCAGCCAGCCCAAACTGGCTATAGGTCAGACATTTTTAAGATATTAAGCTACTTGTTGATGTGAAAATGGTTGGAAGTCATAAAATATGTCCAGTGGTTCATAAGATATCTCAAAAATAGAAAAACACCAACAGTTAATGCCAAGGATTTTAGACAAAATATCTCAATGTGAATTACTTGGAGGATGTCTGTCAACTACAACCACACCAGATATTAACTCAGTATCTTTTAAACTTATGGTGTTACATGGAGTTTGCCATATTGGCCAATCATGCTGTTCTAACAGGTGTGGACCTTGTTGTAAGACACTAGTACTGGGTGAAATATATGGAACAAACAAAACAAAACAAAAAAATCCTGAGACGGAGAAAATTGCAAAACGTAACAACATTCATCATTGAACAAAGAAAATACACAGTTACATCCAGATAAGAGGAGAGTCAGGAGTATAGGACTCATGGTAGAAACTCTAAATGTAGAGACGATGATATGCACAAAAAAAGTGCAGGCTGGCACGATGCAGAGAAGGACGAAACCAAGTGGAGGGGCAGAATTTATCACTGTGGCAGGGTTACAAATGATTTACCAATGTGTGGTTAATAGGAAAGAAGTAGGGGTGGTCCTGAAAGAAAACTTTGCAAAGAATATAGTTGAGGTGAAAACAGTGTCAGTAAAGTTTATGTGTCTGATGCGAGAAGTAGAAGGTCAGACGCAGAATGTCAGTGGTTTTGCTCCACAGGTTGAATGTGATGTACCGAGGAAAGAGAAAATCTGAAATGATCTAGATAAAGTAATAAAAAGTATTCTCTGAGAAAGTGGTGATGGAAGCAGACTTGAATGGGTACATTGGTAAAGGAAACAGTGGAGATCAGGACATGATGGGCAGGTCTGGTATCAAGGAAAGCAGCCAGAAAAGACACATGGTAATGGATTTTGCCAAGAGAGTGTTATTGGTTGTAATCAACACCTATTTTCAGGAGTACCATTTCAGGAGTAACTTGTGACAAAACGGTAGCAGCAAAGATCAAACAATAAGGTTTACAAGACAGTTATGAGACCAGCTATGGTGTATGGTTTACAGATAGAGACATTAACAACTAAAGTGACAGAGCAGCCGATGTTGAGGTTCTCCTTGGTAGTGACACATATGGATATGATTAGGAATAAGATAAACAGTGGGACAGCACAGGTTGAACAACTGGGAGATAAAATTAGAGAGGCCACACTGAGATGGTTAGAACATGTCTAGAGAATGAACAGTGGGTACATTGGTAGAGGGATGTTAGAAATGCAGCTGCCAGAAACAAGAACAAACGAAGGCCATGGGGGAGATATATGGATGTAGTTAGAGGGAACAAGGAGATGTAGTGAGGACAGAGGATGCAGAGGACAAAGTTACATGAACAACTATAATCAGCTGTGGCGTCCTCTGAAGAGTGAACTGCAGAAAGAAAAATGAGAACTGTCTCAGCTGCTGTATTTATGGAGGTGTGGCGGTCAAAAAAAAACAATTTAGCAAAACAGAAACATCTACAAAAACTAGTTGCAAAGAAATTGTTTTTTCAAAATGGTCTAAAACCTGAGTGTTTGCACAGAAAAAAATGTTGGTGTTTATATACGCTTTATTTTGCACATTAAACAGTTGTTGGGTCTAAGTACAGATGTTACAATGTGCCTGACATGAGTCTGCATGCAACCATCTTAAGCACAATGTATTCACTTCAGTTTTCAATTTTTAGATGAAATTTTAAGTTTATGGTAACCTTTAACCCGAAGGTTTTATACAAATATTAGTTTCCAGTATCATACTTAATCCAGCATTATGTAACTGGGATCCTGTATACATAATTTTGCTCCATGACATGTACCACATAGGGTGGGATGACAAATAAAGAACATTTAATCCTTGAATTCATGTTGATTTTTCATGCATTCTGTGTCTAACAATCAGACACGGGGAGATTTGGGTATGAACAAAAAATAAATAAAGCTGATCATAAAATTGATCATTTTTGTTAGGCAAACTTAACCTTAATTTGTGAGTTCTACTGTTCAGGACTCAGCTCTCTTGAAAGTGTAGGTGTAAAACTCAGTTTCAATGTTCTGTTTGAACAAACCAGATCATGTCCAGTTTTGACACAAAAAAAAAATCAAACTTTAAGTTGGTAACAATGGTCACTTTCTTTTTATTTTGTAAAATGTATTGAATGCATATTCCTGGCACTTTTAATCTAAATTAAAAAGTGCAAAAAAAATCATAATATAGTTAGTATATATAGCCTACAACAAAATTAAAAAAAAATGCAACACTTATAAAAATAGTTGTCAAACATGATTTGAACCTTAACCTTTTGTTACCAAATGTATTTGAAAAATGTATCCAAAAATGTAATGGACATTTGGGTGTGTCTGTTGCTACTATATATGTTTTGAAAAGGAGCTCTGCAGACACAAGGACCCAGCATTCTCTGGGCTGCTCAGACTGCAGTTTAATTACCAGGACAATTATTCCACACAGGCGTTCAGGAGATCATCTCTGATTCTGATAAATCAACATGAAGACACACTGTTTAATAATAGTTGTCCTGCTGATGGCAGCTTGTCTGCTTGAGCCCTTTGCTGAAGCCAGACGTGGTGGTGGTGGCGGTGATGGTGGTGGTGGTGGTGGTAAGTTGGATTTTTTTTTCTTTTGTGTTAATCTCTAGTCCATTTTTTATTTTTTATTTTAATAATCTAGAAAGACACCCTCATTAACATTAAGCCACCACTTCTCTAAAACCAGGGAGGTGTCGCGGTTCTTCATCTGGGGACCGTTGCAGATATGACAGGGATTGCTATCGTGGGTATTACTGCTGCCGTGGTCGCTGCTACTACTGTAAGTCGTTCCTATGGAATGTTACAAAATGTAGAAATAAACAACCAGGTTAAGTCAAGATACTGAATGTCCTACAGGTTTAGCTGAATAATGTGAACGTCCTCTGACAAAGCTTCCTTGTGTCATGTCACCATTAATAGGGTTCAGGATGAATCTGATGGGTCCTAGGATGAATTGAAATAGAATTTCTGAAATCACAATTTGGTTTTACAATAAATTCACTTCTAATGTATTTTTGGTGATGGAGATTAGATTTTTACCTACAAGTCATCTCAGAGACAGATGTGTTTCCATCTACTGTTTAGATACATGTTGGAGTGGTATTAGTATAACAATATGGTAGCTATGACTCACGAGATAATTCACTAACAGACAGAGTCAACAGCAACTGTAAATGCCCAAATGTATAAATAATCAAAACAAATAGTATACAAAGTACTTTAAGAATGTGTTGGTGATCATACTCAGCTATGGCCACATCAAATTTATCTTCAGTATTTGTAAAACTAGCTGAGTTTGAGTCATTTTCATTTTGGATGAAGTTGCTAAACGGTGGCAGTCATCTTGAATAAGGTTAACTCCAAAACTTTATGAAATGTAGAATTACAGCCAATGATTATTTCATAAATATTTTTAAAAGCTGTAATGGTTCCTGAGAGCCCTTTCCATAAGCAGTGGGAGATAAAAACAGACTCTTCTCAAAACTCACATGTTGTCAGAAAACATTTTTTAAAAATCAGGATTTAATTAAGTAGTCATTAATAAGAATGTTAAATATATTTAGATGAAAAAAATTGTAAAAATTGTTTTCAGAAAATAAAAAACATTCAAAAATCTCAATTTTCTATCTTTTTTCTCAGCATTTCACACAGTTTTTGAACATTCTGAACATAACTTTTTACAACTTTTTCATCACCTAAATATATTTAACTTTCTTATTAATGACTACTTTGTTAAATCCTGATTTTTTTTATAATTAGTCTTAAATATGTGAGTTTTGAGAGGAGTCTGTTTTTATCACCCTCTGCCTAAGGGAAGGGGCTGTCAGGAACCACTACATCCATCCATTATCTTTTACCTGCTTCTTCTATATTGGGTCATGGGGATCGCCAGTGCCCATGTCCAGCAATCACTGTGCGAGGGGTGGGGTACACTCTGGACAGGTCGCAAGTCCATCACAGGAACCACTACAGTTTTTTATTTTATATTTCTAAAATATTCATTGGATTTACTTCTACAGTTGAGTTTTGGAGTTAACATCATTCAAACTGACTGCCACAACTAAGCAACTTCATCAAAAACAAAAATGACACAAAGGCAGTCAGTTTTAAAGACACTGAAAATAATTTTTGTGTGGTAATATCTGAGTGATCTTCCACACCATGCAGATTTTGTAAAATATACTGCACTATTAGGTGTAGTCATCAGTGCATGACACCCATACCAGATGAGATTTGAATAAGATGGTAAACGTCCTCATTTACTCTTCGCCTATAGATTCTAAAAGCATGGATTGTTTTTGTTATCTGTTTCAGATGGCCGAGGTGGGTCCTGATTTTGAGGTAGAAGATGGTTTTCCCTCACTGTCATGAATGCTGATGGTGATTGCAGATGCGGCAAGAAGTGTTGGCTGAATAGATGTGACCACACCTACCAGCAACTCTTTTTTGTTTGTTTCTTAAATTACAGACATGTTGAATAAAATATCAGTACTTTGCTTATGTGTGTGTTTTTGCTTCAGTACCTTTTCTTTCCTATGCTTATTTGTTCATTCATCTTTTAAAGGTATTTTACTATTTTGGCATTTTATTGACAAAATAGTCTGAACATCAAAGTCAAAAAATATATTGTAGTGAACTACAACAGTTTAATATAGGTTTTGGCTACTTTTTTTGGCATCTTTTGTTTGTTCCCTTCTGCAGCGATTGCCACAGTGTGTAAACAGGAATATGGAAATTGTTTTAAGCCAAAAGCCCTTCATGAATCAACATGGGCTCAAACATGCAGCCCCAGTGTGGCATTGAACCAATGAACATTACAGTTTCTGGCTATGATTTTAGCTAATGTGCAGTAAATGTAGATGTAATTTATGGTGTTATTTTGGTAACGAGTGGAATCAAATTAACACTCTGGACCAAAATGAACGCTATAGAAAACTTTTTACCCATAACCTGGCCATCAGGAACAGGACACTGCCTGCAAATACAACTTGTTACTCGTCCACACCATATATTGTACACTCAAAAATTACCATGAGCATCCCCTAGCAGTGTGGATGAACAACAAACATATCTAACAAAGTTGTGTCATGTCCTCTAAACTGATTTGTCTTTCTTCTTTGAAGGTAGGGGTTGAATGTTGAAAGCCGTCAGTGGGTATGCACCACGGGTTGAACATGATGTAGAGGAGAAAGAGAAAATTTGAAAGCATCTAGATGAAGTAATTGAGAATATTACCAGGGAGGAGAGAATGGTGATCAGAACAGACCTGCATGGACATGTTGGTGAAAGAAAATGAAGACATGGATGCAATGGACAGGTTTCGAAACAAGGAAAGGAAGCAGGAATAAGAAATGGTGGTTTATTTTACCAAGAGGATATGTCTATATTCAACACCTATTTTCTAAAGAGGGGGTGGTAATGGGGTGATCATTAAGAGTGGAGGCAGGAGTAGACCAGTTGACTACATTCTGTGTAGAAGAGGCCTCCTGAGTGAGATTGGGGACTGTTGTAGCAGGGGAGAGCATGGCTGGACAGCATCAGATGGCAGTGTTTAATAAGAAATTTGGTCCATCTAAACACATTTTTAAATTATTTGATTATGGTTGAAAAGTGTTAGATTTAAAATATCCAAAATATTATAAATGCCTATTTAATCGAAGTCATAACAATGCCATGCAATTGTTTACCTTTTATTATTAATGTAATCATGTAAAGTTCTGTTAATTTATTTCCAGAAAAACCTCATTCAATTCAAAACAGAAGTGACTTTACCTCCAATTCAATACAATTAAATTATTAAAATTATATTAAAGGCGTTCCATTTCATTCTAATGCAATGATATGCAGTCTTAATTAATGTTAATACAATTCAGTTCAATTCAGTTTTTTTACATATCGCTAAGTTACAACAGACACCATCTCAGGGCACTGAACAGAAACATTCATATGGGGAGTGGTGGCTCAGTGGTTAGAGACGGTGGGCCTGTGATCGGAAGATCGCCGGTGTGTACCGACAACATCAAAAAATGTGGATGGAAACGTTTGAAACACCCACACCTGCCTCCACCCTCATTCGCCCCACTCTGGGCCTCTGAGCAAGGCCCTCAACCCCCACCATCTGCTCCCTAACAGGTCTCTCTTGAAAATGAGTTCTCGTGGCACAATGAGACTACCTGGATAAATAAAGAGTAAATGAAAAAATATATAAAAATAATATGTCAACACTAGGGCAGCAAGGTGGCATAGTTGGTAGAGCCGCTGCCTCTCAGCTAGCAGGTTACCCTGGTTCAAGTCCCGGTCCGGGGGCCTTTTTGGGAGGAGTTTGAATATTTTATCCTTGCATGCGTGGGTTTTCTCCAGGTACTGTTGTTTCCTCCCACAAGCCAAAGACATGCATGTTAGGCTGATTGGTAACTCTAAATTGTCCCTAGGTGTGAGTGAGAGAGTGAATGAATGGTTGTTTGTCTCGCTTGTCGTTATGTGTCCCTGTGATGGACTTGTAACCTGTCCAGGGTGTACCCCGCATCTCGCACTGTGATAACTGGACATGGGCACTAGTGACCCCCCACAACCTGAAAAGGAGGATCATGGTAAAGATAATGGATGGATGGATAGATGGATGGAAGGTAACACTATTTATCTGAGGAGCAGACTGCTTTGAACTTAACTCCATCACAGAACTCTCATCTTAAGCAAGCATGAAGTTGCCAGTGGAAAGAGAAAAACTCCCTCATGAGGAAGAAACCTTTAGCAGAACCAGGCTCAGGACAAGTGGCCATCTCCTTCGACCGGCTGGGTTTGGTAGGAACAGATACACAATGGAAAGTCGAGAATTACATGTTAAGACAAAAATAGTATCAAGTGACAACTACTCAATTTTAGCAAATCATTTAAGGAAATTAGGTCAATTTGTCCTCTAGTAGTCTAACCTTAAGGCAGCATAAAAATCCAACACTAATTATAGGATTTATCAAAAAGGACAGTCTTAAGCCCAGTCATAAAACTGGACAATGTGTCAGCACTATGGACAGAAACTGAAAGTTGGTTCCACAAGAGAGTAGCCTGAGAATTGAAAAATATTCTTCCCATTCTGCTCTTGGGAACTCTAGGAACCATGAGTAAGCCTGCAGTCTGAGACCAAAGTGCTCTGATAGGAAAATTTGGAACAATAATATCTCAAATATAAGATGGAGCTAGGTTGTTGAGAGCTTTGTAAGATAGAAGTAAGATTTTGAATTCAATTCTGGACTTGACAGGGAGCCAATGGAGAGAATCTAAAACTGGAGATATGATCTCTCCCACTAACTCCAGGTTAGATTTTGGCAGCAGCAATTTGGATTAACTGAAGACTTTTTACAAAAGTATTTGGACACCCATATAACAAACCATTGCAATAGTCCAGTCTAGACATGACAAGTGTATGAATCAGTTTTTCTCCATCATTTTTAGATAAGATGTTTCTACAAAGCAATTTTAGCAATATTACGCAGGTGGATGAAGGCGGTTCTAGTAAGATTTTTAATATGGGTGATAAAAGGCATGCCCTGATTGAAAATACTGTAACACCAGTATTTTTAACATTAGAACTAGAGGCCAGATCAATGTTATCCAAGGAGGGCGGAAAACTGAAAACTGTATTCCTAAGATGTGTAAGAGTGGCACTTGCTGCAGCTCCAAGATGGCCGCCAATCATCCACAGCTGACGGATGTTCCCCTGAGGAGCTCCACCTATACTTAAGGCTGCAGTCAAGTTCTACTCTTCGCTGGAGCATTGATGCCTACACATGGTATTTATGCTTCTAGCCAGTTTGTGAGTATTTTGAGAGAGACTTACCTTGTTCTTGTTGTGTTCTCAGTCCTCGTGGTCCTGTCAAAGATTCTCCTGGTTCCAGCTCTCTGCTCATCGTGCCTTGCCCTCCAACCACTTGCCTGCCTCATTCGCCCTCTGGGATTCCTCTCAAGGAGTTAAGGATTTCTCTGGAACATTCATCCTCCTTTTTCATCCGTAAGGAAAATAACAAACAAACAAAATAAATTATTCTGTAAGAGCCTTCTGGTCAAGCCCATCTGACTGTCTGTTCTCATCTTCCAGGAAATCCAGAGGATCCCTGTATAGATGTATATAGACATTTGCACTGTAAATAATAAACACTGTTACTTTTGCACCTCTTCGTCTTGTGTCGTTCTGGGTCTCGTTACCAACTGGGTTACCCTTTGAAATCATAACAGTTAATGCTCCAGCCTAACAAAACCCAGAACGAGACCATGAACACACAAGCTTCCTCCTCGCAGGCCACAAGCAAGAATCAATTAGAGGAGATGTTAAAACAAGTAATGAGTCAACAACTCAAGACTCAATCTGATTTACAACAACTTGGAGGCATGGTTAATTCTATACAGAAAATACTTGCTACTTCTCCGCCCACAGCTCCCGCTGCCACCTCAGATTCAAGCTCTCCCAGCACCAGTTCTTTCAATAACTCTCCTTCTCCTCAACAGTTATTGGTTAAACCATCTGAACTCTTCTCAGGAGACCCAGCGTTATGTGAAGTTCCCTTATCAGTCAGGTCTCTCGGTGCAACACTATTGCTATGGGAAATTGCGCCCCCGCGCGATGACCTGAAGGAATATAATCACGCCTTTACGGCAGGGGGCGTCAGCGTCACCCCAGAGACCCCGCCCTCTGGGTACTTAAGACGCGGACGCCCATCTTACTTTCTCTTTTTGCCCTTCACCTCGCTAAAACCTGAACTTCCTGGGACTTCTCTGTTGTCACATCGCTCGACCAGAGGTGAGCTTGCTCCCTATGCTGAGCGTACAGAGAATTTTCCTGCGTATTGCTGGGCTGGCGAAAGCTAGTCCAACGTTTTTCTTTTAACCTCAAAGCGTCTCGTTTCGCAGCTGCCTCGCTCGACGGCGCTAACTGCGCCACACCGCAACCCTGCTAATGAGTAGCAGGCTAGCCAGCGAAAGCGACGTGACGAGGGAGACGTATCTGGACAACGTTAGCACTGCTAACGAGCTCTTCTCAGCCATGGCTCCTGAGAAGGTAAAGCGAAAACCCAAAATTCAAAAGGAATTTATATATTATTTATTTATTTCTCTCTTACCCCCCTGGTTGCCTTGCGGACATTCTGGGGGTGGGCCGTCAGGGGTTGTGCTGGGGTGTGGGGGGGTTCGGGGCCTGCGGGTTCGCCGTGGGCGGGGCTGGCAGTGCGCTCCCTCTGGGGCTGCTTGGACTCGGGTGTCCTGTCCTGTCCTGTCGGCAGGGCGCGGGGTGTGCCGGATCTTGGACGTCTGCTGCTCTCCACCCCAGAATGAATGGGTCTACCTCCTGGGTTTGGATGTGGGCTGCCCCATGTAGGGAGCAGGTACATGTCTTGGACCTAGGGGGTATAGAGTGTGCATCGGGATTATGAATGGAGCGTGTCGTTATTGTTTGTCTTTCTGTGACTGAGGGTGAGGATGAGGGTGGGTCTGAATGAGTGTGTCTGTGTATGAATGTTTAAGTGTCAGGCTGGGACTTGGACTGCCCCCTCTCTGATACTTCTGAGGCTACCCAGTGTCGCGCTCCTGCCACGTGGCCCCCTGGTGGGTGTTCCTCTGCCTACGGGCGTGCTTGGGGCCCTCACTATCTGGGGCTGGGCGCTTGGGCGTTTGTCAGCTCGGCCTGGTGGCTGCCTGGTGGGGCTCGGGTCCTCTGGTCCTGTCAGGTCTGGACCTGAGGGATGGGCGTCCCCGGTGCCCGAGCCTCGGTGACCGGCCCTGGGGCTACGTCGGTGCAGCGGGCTCCGGCGGGGGCCTGTGTATTGTCGCTGTTGACCCCGGGGGGTCATTGTGTGTGGTCCCTGGTGGGGTTCGTCCGGTTCTTCCACTTGGTCGGATCTGGGGAGTGGACGAGTGGCTCGTCCTGTTCGGGTGGTCCTGGGGACTCTGGGCTCGGGGTCCTTCCTGGGGTCTTGGGCTTTGATCGCCCCTTCGTCTGTCTCGGGCTTTGGGGGGACGGGTCTCTGATGCTTCACAGTCGCTACTAAATGTTCTATTGGAGGAACCTTATTCACTTATGCATGCTCACAACCACACACAAATGGATACAGGGATGTATAGTAGATGTATGTAGATGGGTATATAAATGAATATAAATATATATGTATGTATATTGTATATATATTTGTAGGTATGGGTATGTGTATTTATAGAAATCTATTGCAAGGTCATGAATATTATCAGTCTTTATGCTTGTATGTTTCGTTGTTGTGTTCTGTCATGTGCTTTGCAGGATTGTGGACGGAGGTTTGGTGTGTTTGCCTTGTGCTCTTTCTGTGGACAATTGTTGTTTTGTTGTCTCACTTTCTCTTTTCTTTCTTTCTCTCTATTAAAAAAAAAAAAGAAAAAAAAAAGAAAGGAATTTTCTCTCCCCGTTCCGAAAATTGACCCAGTTTCTGTTACTGGAGTAACTGGGGAGACTTTAGCACATATTCGTTTTAAGACTGAAAACTTGCATTTAATCACATCTGGTAATCATCATGAATTTGTTAGTTTCTTTGTGTTTGATTCATCCAACACTCAAATGATTTTAGGGCTTCCCTGGTTAAAGAACCATAATCCCCACATCAATTGGGAGTTCGGCAGAATAGAGAAATGGAGCGACAAGTGTTTGAAGAATTGCCTTCGCTCAGGCATCTCCAACCCTTTATCTAGTGTATAAGAAGCCGAGAACATTGATCTAACCACCATTCCCCCCGAGTATCATGATCTGTCTCCAGTATTCAGTAAAGTGAGGGCTCTCTCTCTTCCTCCTCATTGTCCCTATGACTGTGCCATGGACCTTCTTCCTAGAGCTCCTCTGCCATCTAGCCGTTTATATCACCTCTCAGGCCCTGAACGTGGATCCATAAAGTCCTACATCGAGGAGTCCTTGGACTCAGAAATCATCCGCCCTTCAACTTCTCTACTAGGGGGCAGGTTTTTTTTTTTTGTTGCTAAGAAAGACAAGACACTACGCCCTTGCATTGACTATAGGGGGTGAACAATATTACTATAAAGAACAAATATCCTTTACCACTACTTGACTATGTCTATGAGCAGTTACAACCAGCCACTATCTTTTCCAAATTGGACCTACGTAATGCTTAACACCTCATCCGTATCCGAGAGGGTGATGAATGTAAAACAGCTTTTAAGACACCCTTGGGACACTTTGAGTATCTTGTCATGCCCTTTGGCCTTACCAATAGTCTTGCAGTGTTTCAAGCACTGGTCAATTATGTTTTGAGAGACTTTATTGGTGATTTTGTGTTTGTTTACTTGGATGATATTCTCATTTATTCCAGGAATGTGGATGAACATGTCACACATGTCCTAACAGTGTTTCAAAGACTGTATGAGAACCAACTTTTTGTGAAAGATGAAAAATGTGCTTTTCACACATCCTCTGTTGCCTTTTGGGGTTTTATCTTTGGAGAGGGACACTACAGGGCAGACCCCGAGAATACTAAGGCAGTGGTGGAGTGGCCGATTCCTGAGACTAGGAAACAACTGCAACGGTTCTTGGGTTTTGCAAACTTCTACAGACGCTTTATCAAGGACTACAGTCGTATCGCAGTACCTTTGTCTCAACTCACGTCTACCAACAGAAATTTCAGATGGACCCCGTAGGCCAACTGTACATTTGGTAAGCTCAAACAAGCTCTCTTGTCACCCAGGTATTTCACGTATGTTATTGTTAACAAAGACCCATTTCTGGTGGTCCACTTTGTCCCAAAATGTCAAGGATTTTGTTGCAGCTTGTCCCACTTGTGCCAGTAACAAGACTGGTACTCATCCCCCTGCAGGTCTTCTTCAACCATTACCCACGCCCAGCCACCCATGGTCACACATCGCTGTTGATTTCGTTACTGGCTTGCCTTCTTCGGAGGGTAACACCACCAACCTCACCGTCATCAACAGGTTTTCTAAGGCAACCCATTTTGTACCTCTTCCAAAGTTACCTTCTGCTATGGAGACTGCTCATCTCCTTGTATAGAACATTTTTCGTATTCATGGTGTCCCTTCCGACGTGGTGTCGGATAGGGGTCCCCAGTTCGTCTCTCAGGTGTGGAGCAGTTTTTGTAGTGCCTTGGGGGCGTCGACCAGTCTCACCTCCGGCTATCACCCATAGTCCAACGGTTAGGCGTAACGGTGCAACCAGGAGCTTGAGGCCACCCTTCGATGCCTCGTTGAGGGCAATCCATCTGCCTGGAGTTGACATCTGGTCTGGGTGGAGTATGCCCACAATGCTCATACATCTGCGGCTACAGGTATGACACCTTTTGATGATTGACTGGGATATTTGCCTCCTTTGTTCCCCAGTCAGGAGTCGCACATATGGATACCGTCAGTACAGCACCATTTCTGACGCTGTCGGCGTATCTGGCGCCAGGCTAAGGCAGCGCTTCTCCGCACGGCCGCACAAAATAAGAGTTTTGCGGACCGCCACCGATCTTCTGCGCCCTCTTATCAGGTGGGTCAGAGGGTTTGGCTTTCCATCAGGAACATCACCGTGAAGGACACCCCGAGGAGGTTGGCGCCTCGATTCATTGGGCCTTTCCCTATTCTCCGGATCGTCAACCCCTCTGCGGTGCGTCTTCAGCTGCCCGCTTCCATGAGGATTCATCCGACATTCCATGTGTCCCAGATCAAGCCCGTTTCTGAGAGTCCTTTGTGCCCACCTGCCAGCCTCCCTCCGTCCGCTCGTCTCATGGACAATCATCCGGCTTTCACCGTCTGTGCCATTCGGGATGTCCGCCGTCATGGGAGAGGTTTCCAGTATCTTGAGGACTGGGAGGGATATGGTCCTGAGGAGCGGTCGTGGATTCCCCGCTCCTTCATCCTGGATCCCAGTCTGATCACCGTTTTCTTCAGGGATCACCCGGGGAAGCACTTCGGGCCACCTGGGGCGCCCCTTGAGGGGGAGGTACTGTAAGAGTGGCACTTGCTGCAGCTCTAAGATGGCCGCCAATCATCCACAGCTGACGGTCGTTCCCCTGACGAGCTCCACCTATACTTAAGGCTGCAGTCAAGTTCCACGCTTCGCTGGAGCATTGATGACTACACATGGTATTTATGCTTCTAGCCAGTTTGTGAGTATTTTGAGAGAGACTTACCTTGTTCTTGTTGTGTTCTTAGTCCTCGTGGTCCTGTCAAAGATTCTCCTGGTTCCAGCTCTCTGCTCATTGTGCCTTGCCCTCCAACAACTTGCCTGCCTCATTCGCCCTCTGGGATTCATCTCAAGGAGTTAAGGATTTCTCTGGAACATCCATCCTCCTTTTTCATCCGTAAGGAAAACAACAAACAAACAAAATCAATTCTTCTGTAAGAACTGAACCCTGAGAAACTCCATGACTAACTTTGGGATATGATGAAGATTTATTATTTACATTTACAAATTGGAATCTATCAGATAAATATGGTTTAAACCTTTTTTTACCTGTTATTTCTATAGGTAGTGTCATTGAGTCACGGTAACTCATTTTCAAGACACCTGTTTTTGTGAGCAGATGATGGAGGTTAAGGAGCTGGCTGGCTGTCTGGCTGTCTGGCTGGCTGGCTGTCTGGATGGCTGTCTGGCGTCCGTCAGTCCATCCGTCCGACAGACGGACAGACGGACGGACGCCAGATGGACAATAGACCCTACATCACAATGTATCATACAAACAGCTAACCTTAAACCATTTTAACCACTTCAGAGTAATTGCACATTAACCTCTGAGTTCAGCTTAGAAAGAAACCAGTCCTAAGTCTGCCTTTAAGCTTAATCTATTTTACTCATCAAAGCCATTTGATGCTGTCAATTTTTGTCAGGCATATATAATCACAGATTCTTATTTTTATAATAAAATACAAACAATCAACTGAGCATGTGATTATTTTAGCATATCTCTGTGTATTAATAGATTAGATGCTCTTTAAGCACGAGAAAAAACGTGCGTTCATAATTTGGGGTAAATAAGAGACTTATTTTTCATCTCTTAGGAGAGGTGGCGCCCACACACGAGGTCATGTGCATATTATATGCATATGTTACGAGCTTAACTCATAATTGATAATTAACAGTATATTTACAACCCCATTTCCTCTACACAAGTTATCACAAAATTTGAAAAAAAAAAAAAAAACAACTACATGATATTTAGTAATATAAAGAAAATTATAGAAGTCCCCTTTAAAATTAACAGTATTGAAATTCATAGAGTTAATGAAATAAAATGTGTGGATGTTGGTATTTATGAGAAGCTGACATGGAAATCTCATGTAAATTACTTAAGAATAAAAATAGCAAAATCAATTTCATTACTGTGTAGCGTTAAATAATTTTTGAATGACAAAGCTTTATATATATTGTATAACGTAATGATTGTTCCATATTTAATCTACAGTATTTACATTTGGTGAAAAGTGTGCAAAACATTTATAAACCCTGTTTTTATTTTACAAAAAAGAGCTATAAGAAGCTATAAGGGTTGTGCGATAGATGAAGCTTACTGTCCTTGGTTACTCATGACCCAGGAGAAATTTGATAGTCGGCCCGTCTTCGAGGCTGGCGGTGAGTCATATTCAGATATTTCCTTCAGGCAGACATTTTTTTTTTCTTAAGCCTTGAGTCCATCTGGACGTTCTGTTTCCAAAATGGCCTAATTGTGGGAATCCAGGCACTGATCAATGCTATGAGTCTCCGTCAAGGTCAAACCCACCACGCTGACGAGTCCCAGAAGCCGCAGGTGGCCTGCGATTCTCATAAATTGCCTCCAACTTACAGTTTAGCTCATAAATCAGCTGATTTTGTGAGGTCATAGCACGGATCAAACATTCACACTGACTCGGAAGCTTTGTCATGACTGAAACTGCTGACGATTTCCTCTTCAATAGTCGATAAAACAGAGCCCTGCTGATGCCAAAAAGCAGAGTCCCTGCTATCATAAATCCAAATATGTAAACGTCTTTCAGCGTCCTCATGAGATAGAACTGAGAGGCACATCAACTGCCACACTCCCCACGAGTCCATGACGTATCCCACTGCATGCGTCTCAGCTGGACACGTCAGTTCAGACTCATGTTTGTGCTGCTGTTTGATGTAATGTTTTTATGCTATTAGTGCTTAGTGTATTTTAAGTTGATGTTTTTCTTAGTTCATATCTTAGATCTTATTACAGTGTTTCTTTCACATTTTATTGTTGGATGTAACTGGGACCCTTGTTTGTTTGTGTACATCCACTTCATATGTCACTTTACTACAAATGTCAATGTCAGGACCTTCATACTTATAGAAATACTTGTTATGCTTTTTATATTTATACTGCTATAGTTACAATTTAGGATAGTATCATACTTTTATTATTTAATTTTATGCTAATGTTTATTAAATGTTTAATGTTTAATAGATTTTGCACCAGGGCTCTGAGAGTAATGAAATTTCAATCCTGTGTATGTCCTGTACATATTGCAGTTTTGACAAAAAAATTGACTTTGACTATTCCCAGGGAGGAGAGAGTGATGATCAGAATACACCTGCATGGACATTTTTGTGAAATAAAATGAAGACGTGGACGTGATGGACAGGTTTTGAAACAAGGAAAAGAAGCAGGAATTATAAATGGTGGTTTATTTTACCAAGAGGAAATGTCCATAATCAACACCTCTTTTCTGAAGAGAGATGATAAAGGGGTGATCATTAATAGTGGATGCAGGAGTAGACCAGTAGACTACATTTTGTGTAAAATAGGTCTACTGAGGGAGATTGTGGATTGCTGTAGCAGGGGAGATGTTGAAGTCCTAAATCTGCTCCAATGACCTCTCCAGGTTGGTTTTCTCTGAAAAGATCATACGTTTTCTTTAGAATTAACAACAACTTTATTTTTAAACACACAATTGCATGAACAAAAGAGAATTGTGTAAATTACCTTCCCTACCTAACTTCTCCACAATTCTGATGTGAGTCTGGTCTGCGTTCACCCTTACAGACTACGTCCCTCCTCCCCATTTTTCCTCCAATCAGTCATCTCCACACATCCTAGTCACATTTCCTGCTTTTGATTTATGTCCAATCAAACACATCCACACACTTCTTAGCTGTCATCTCTTTAAACTGAGTATGTGGCACATCCCATATTTCTATTAGACAGATGAAGCACCCACACACAGTCTTACAGTTTTTGTGACCGTGAAACTCTGATTATCCCATTATTTCAGGACATTATTAAGACTTAGATTGTTCCACAAGATCTTGAACATTTCTGACCTTGTTAGCCTAATCTTTTAATCATTGAAAATTATTTTATAATTCCCAACAAACACTTTAATGATGTTTTATTGATGGAATCATTTACCATACCATACCATACCATACCATTTTATTTATAAAGCACTTTAAACAGGAACAAGTCCACACCAAAGTGCTCGACAAACAAACACGCAACAGGCAACACAGACAATGAAGTACAACACGAAAAACATAAAAAACATTGCAGATCATAAATCAAACGATCCAATACAAATCAGCTGGCATTGAAAGCGATGGAGTAGTAGTGAGTTTTTAACCGGGATTTGAAAACCGAGAGGGAGGGGGCCTGTTTGATGAGCAGCGGTAACTCGTTCCAGAGTCTTGGGCCTGCTACAGAGAACGCCCTGTCACCTCTGCGCTTAAGGCGAGTTTCTGGAACTATTAAGAGTACCTGATCCTCTGACCTCAAAGCACGTGGAGGGACATATGGGTGAATCAGATCCGAGAGATAGGCGGGGGCGAGACTGTTCAGCGATTTGTAGACATACATGAGAATTTTGAATTGGATTCGAAGATGAACCGGTAGCCAGTGAAGGGAGGCCAAGACTGGTGTAATGTGCTCTCTTTTGCGTGTGCTGGTTAAAAATCGGGCAGCTGCGTTCTGAACCAGTTGTAATTGTGCAATGGTGGCTTGACTGACGCCAAACAGAAGTGAATTGCAGTAATCAAGCCTAGATGTAATGAATGCGTGAATCACTGTCTCCAGATTTATACTTGATCTCAGTTAAATGAACAAGAACATTTAGGTTGATGTTTGTTTCTCATTAAAGGACCGATTAGAAATGAAGAACTACAAATGTATTTCCCACTTACAGCAGAAAGTGTCAGGGTTGATTTTAAAGCTGGCAGCCACTGCAAACAGATATTATAGCAGTCTTTATCAGCTTAGGGCCTATTTACACAATTCATAATTAAACATCTATATTCTTCACAGAGAGCATGCCTGGACAGAATCAACTGGCAGTGTTTAATAAGCCATTTGGTCCATCTAAACACATTTTAAAATTATTTGATTATGGTTCAAAATAGTTAGGTTTCAAAATAGTCAAAATATTATAAATGCTTATTTAATCAAAGTCATTACAGTGTCATAGGCAGCACGGTGGTGCAACTGGAAGAGCTGCTGCCTCTCAGCGAGCAGGTCCCTTGTTCAAATCCCAGTACAGGGGCCTTTCTGGGTAGAGTTTGCATGTTCTCTATGTGCATGCGTGGGTTTTCTCCGGTTTCCTCCCACAGACCCAAAACATGCATGTTAGGCTGATTGGTAACTCTAAATTGTCCCTAGGTGTGAGTGAGAGAGTGAATGGTTGTTTGACTCGTTTGTCTCTATGTGGCCCTGTGATGGACTGGAGACCTGTCCAGGGTGTCCCCTGCCCCTTGCACAGTGATTGCTGGACATGGGCACTGGCAACACCCGTGACCCAAAATGGAAGAAGCGGATAAAAGATAATGGATGGATGGATGGATGGATGGATTACAGTGTCACATGATTACAGTACATTATTTACATTTTATTATGAATGTAATCATTTAAGGTTCTGTTCACTTTTTCCAGAAAAATCTCATTTAATTCAAAACTGTTAGAATTAGTTACTGTAGTTCAGTTCAGTATGAACAAATTATTTAAATTGCATTAAAGGCTCTATGTGGCCCTGTGATGGACTGGAGACCTGTCCAGGGTGTCCCACGCCCCTGGCACAATGATTGCTGGACATGGGCACTGCCGACCCCCGTGAACCAAAATGGAAGAAGCGGGTAAAAGATAATTGATGGATGGATGGATGGATGGAAGGATGGATGGATGGATGGATTACAGTGTCACATGACTACAGTATTTACATTTTAATATGAATGTGCCTGGATAGCTGTGGCTTTCAACAATTCATCGACTTTCCAACGCACAAGATGGGCCACACACTGGACTTACTCTGCTGCTCTGGACTTTCTCCTCTTAACTGTTCTTCCGATGAACTTCCATTTACTGATCACCTGATGATTTTATTCAATGCTAATCTTAAATTTTCCTCAGATAAACCCCAACGCACTCTTTCCTTCCGTAATATCAAGAATATCAATCATGACACTCTTTTATCTCATATTAATGATACCCTCTCCAGTTTCAGCTCCTCCAACCCAGATGATCTCGTCACATTATATAACACCAGCCTAACCAACATCCTTAACTCTGTTGCTCCTCTGAAAACCCGGACTGTTTCCTTCTCCAACTCTGCACCCTGGTTCACTCCAGCACTCCGCTCCCTGAAAACCAAAGGTCGCCGGCTAGAGCGTCTTTATAAAAAATCCGGTCTCACAATTCACAAGGAACTTTATGCAAACCACCTCGTCCATTACAAGAACAGTATTTCTCAAGCCAAATCCAGCTACTTCTCTGACATCATCAGTTCTAATGTTGGTAATTCAAAAACATTGTTCTCTCTCCTCCACCGTTCTGTCTCATCTCCCAACTCTCTACCCTCTCACATGGTTTCCACAGAATTTTGCAACTCCCTGATGTCATATTTCAATGAAAAGATTATTTCAATTCACAAACACCTTGGTCCAAATACTGCCCCCAACATCCATGTTGAACTCCCCCCTCCCTCCCTCCCTTTCTCTGTCTTCTCCCTCCCCCCTGCTGATAACATTGCTGACATTATCAGCAAGTCCAAGTCCTCATCCTGTCAACTTGACCCATTCCCCACAGTTCTTGTTAAATCCTGTCTCCCGTCTCTGCTCCCTATCATCACTAATATCATCCACTCCTCCCTAACCTCTGGCATTGTTCCCACAGCCTTCAAATCTGCTGCCATCACCCCCATCATCAAGAAACCAGGTCTTGACTTCACCAACTTCAGTAATCTTCGTCCGATCTCCAATCTGCCCTTCATCTCCAAGATCCTTGAAAAAACTGTTGCTAGTCAACTTCACTCACACCTGTCCAACAACAACATTTATGAAGAGTTTCAATCTGGATTTCGCCCCCACCATAGCACCGAAACAGCCCTAGTAAAAATTACTAACAACCTCCTTCTTGCTGCTGACTCTGGTCTTCTGTCCATCCTCATTCTTCTGGATCTAAGCTCTGCCTTCGACACCATCTGTCATTCTATCCTCCTCAACAGACTAACCTCCATTGGTATCTCAGGTACCCCGTTAGACTGGTTCACCTCCTATCTCTCTGACCGCACTCAATTCATTCAGTTTAAATCCTTCCGTTCCCAGTCTTCCCCTGTCTCCACGGGTGTCCCCCAAGGCTCTGTCCTCAGACCCCTCCTCTTCATCATGTACCTCCTTCCTCTAGGCCACATCTTCCGCAAACACGGCGTCCATTTCCACTGCTATGCTAATGACACGCAGCTCTACTTGTCATCCAAACTTAACTCCACCCACCCTCCCTCCATCCTCACCGACTGTCTCAACGAGCTAAATCACTGGTTTTCTAACAATTTCCTTCAACTAAACAGCAACAAAACAGAAGTCATTCTCGTCGGTACCAAAAACTCTATTTCAAAATCAGAACATCTTCTCGTCCCCCTTAACAACTCTCTGCTATCCCCCTCCCCTCAGGTCAAGAGCCTCGGTGTCATCCTCGACACCACTCTTTCCTTCACTTCACACATCAACAATATTACTCGGTCTGCCTATTTCCACCTCCGTAATATTAACCGTCTCCGTCCTTCTCTCACACCCCGCTCCACAGCCATCCTGGTGCACAGTCTTGTGACTTCCCGTATTGACTACTGCAACTCCCTTCTCTACGGCCTCCCCAACAAATCTCTCCACAAGTTACAGATGGTCCAGAACTCAGCTGCCCGTGTCATCACTCAAACCTCCTACTATGATCACATCACTCCTGTCCTGCAGCAGCTCCACTGGCTCCCGGTTAAATCACGCATCATCTTCAAAATTCTACTCCTCACGTTCAAAGCTATCCACAACCTTGCCCCTCCTTATCTATCTGACCTCCTACAAATCTCCATCCCATCACGCTCTCTCAGATCCTCCTCTTCGCTACATCTCCATGTACCCTCTGCCCGCCTCTCCACCATGGGGAGCAGGGCCTTCACCTGCTCTGCCCCTCACCTCTGGAACGCCCTACCGCCAGACCTTCGAAACACCACCTCCCTTTCTCTGTTCAAGACTGCCCTGAAAACCCATCTCTTTAGACTAGCTTATCACTAACTTTACTAAATGTATTTTTATCTTCCATTTTATATCCTTTATGTATTTTATATTTCAATTTGTCGATGATAATGTTTGCTCTGTATTACACTGTGTTGGTTTGTTAAGTGTCCTTGGGTGTCCTGAAAGGCGCTTTTAAATAAAATGATTATTATTATTATTATTATTATTATTATTATTATTATTATTATTATTATTATTATTATTATTATTATTATTATTATGTAATCATGTAAGGTTCTGTTCACTTTTTTCCAAAAAAACTCATTTAATTAAAAACTCTTATAATTAGTTAGTCCAGTTCAGTACAATCAAATTATTTAAATTACATTAAAGGCTTCCCATTTGATTGTAATGTAAGTATATGCAGTCTTAATTTATGTTAATACATTTCAACAATCCTGATGATTTTTCTTTCAATATGAAGATGACACATTGGACAACAGCAACAAAAAAACACACACAAAAAAAAAACACTAAATAAAAACACATTTTTATATCAATTTTACAATGTGCAGTTTTGTGCATTATCATATTTTGTTGCACATAAGACAATGTTTTAATCAGCAAATAAAATCAATCAGTGAAGCTTACTATTTCATTTAAACAGCACTTCCTTTACTGTTTTAATAGAATTCACTGGAATAAAATAAAATCAGAATCTAAGACAACTAAATATTAACGAAACATGTAAGAGCAAAACTGAAATGTTCTATTACTTCCTGTCAGTTTCACATGAAGTGCCACTACCTTTCAGGTTTAGATGACACAACAACAATTTGTCCTCTTTCAAAGTGACATTTGTGAAAAACAAGTGTCCCACCGAAACTGATGGACTTTTCAACTCAACATTAGCTGTTTTGTTAAACATTTTCTTCTCTGATGGCTGTCTGATAACCGAATTGTTTTCTTGGATGCTAAAAACATCCAAAACAATTTCTCCTTTGTATTGTCACAAATTCCCAATCTGAGGCTTCACCTGAGGCCATGACCAACTGAAATGTGATCTTAAGGAGGTTATCTGTTTGAGAACAGGTTGGTAAAAATGTTTCTGAACTTTTTTGTTCTTTGCATTTTTTTTCTTCATAGATAGTGACACATGACTTGAAGGTAGATGTCTTTCTAAAAATTGCATCTTTATAAATCTGTTTTTCAACTATGTTAAATGGTAGACAATAATTATGCCTTGTTTGTGTGGTGGTGGTGGTGTTTGTTTCAGTTAAATTACCTAATGAACCACTGAATGATGTCAACGATTGATTTTAAAGTACATGCATGTACTTCAACAACTGATTAAGGTTAATTTGACCAAATTCAATACAGTTATAAAAAACTACTAATGTCAGCCAGCCCAAACTGGCTATAGGTCAGACATTTTTAAGATATTAAGCTACTTATTGATGTGAACATTGTTGGAAGTCATAAAATCTGTCCAGTGGTTCATAAGATATCTCAAAAATAGAAAAACACCAACAGTTAATGCCAAAGATTTCAGACAAAATATCTCAATGTGAATCACTTGGAGGATGTCTGTCAACTACAACCACACCAGATATTAACTCAGTATATTTTAAACTTATGGTGTTACATGGAGTTTGCCATATTGGCCAATTATGCTGTTCTAACAGGTGTGGACCTTGTTGTATGACACTAGTACTGGGTGAAATATATGGAACAAACAAAACAAAACAAAAAAAATCCTGAGACGGGGAAAATTGCAAAACGTAACAACATTCATCATTGAACAAAGAAAATACACAGTTACATCCAGATAAGAGGAGTGTCAGGAGTATAGGACTCATGGTAGAAACTATAAATGTAGAGACAATGATATGCACAAAAAAAGTGCAGGCTGGCACGATGCAGAGAAGGACAAAACCAAGTGGAGGGGCAGAAATTATCACTGTGGCAGGGTTACAAATGATTTACCAATGTGTGGTTAATAGGAATGAAGTAGGGGTGGTCCTGAAAGAAAACTTTGCAAAGAATATAGTTGAGGTGAAAACAGTCTCAGTAAAGTTTATGTATATGATGCGAGAAGTAGAAGGTCAGACGCAGAATGTCAGTGGTTTTGCTCCACAGGTTGAATGTGATGTACCGAGGAAAGAGAAAATCTGAAATGATCTAGACAAAGTAATAAAAAGTATTCTCTGAGAAAGTGGTGATGGAAGCAGACTTGAATGGGCACATTGGTAAAGGAAACAGTGGAGATCAGGACATGATGGGCAGGTCTGGTATCAAGGAAAGCAGCCAGAAAAGACAAATGGTAATGGATTTGGCCAAGAGAGTGTTATTGGTTACACGGAACTTCACCAGATTATCTGAAGGATATTCTCATTCCATACTCATCCACCCGTTCGCTGCGGTCACAGAACAGCAATCTCCTTCACATTCCGAGAACCAAATTAAGGACCATGGGAGACCGGGCTTTCAGTGTGGCTGCCCCCCGCCTGTGGAACTCTCTTCCTGAATGTCTAAGAGCCCCACAGTCTGTGGTTGACTTTAAGAGCGACTTGAAGACCTTTCTTTTCGACCAAGCATACTCTACCTCCTCATGATTCTACTTTTGATCTTAGCTGATATTGTTATTGATTTTAATTGTTTTATTATTTGTTTTATTGTCATTTAATTCTGTTGCTCCTTGTAGCACTTTGAGATTTTCATTAATGAAAAGTGCGTTATAAATTGAATTCATTATTATATTATTATTAATCAACACCTATTTTCAGGAGTACCATTTCAGGAGTAACTTGTGACAAAACGGTAGCAGCAAAGATCAAACAATAAGGTTTACAAGACAGTTATGAGACCAGCTATGGTGTATGGTTTACAGATAGAGACATTAACAACTAAAGTGACAGAGCAGACGATGTTGAGGTTCTCCTTGGTATTGACACATATGGATATGATTAGGAATAAGATAAACAGTGGGACAGCACAGGTTGAACAACTGGGAGATAAAATTAGAGAGGCCACACTGAGATGGTTAGAACATGTCTAGAGAATGAACAGTGGGTACATTGGTAGAGGGATGTTAGAAATGCAGCTGCCAGAAACAAGAACAAACGAAGGCCATGGGGGAGATATATGGATGCAGTTAGAGTGAACAAGGAGATGTAGTGAGGACAGAGGATGCAGAGGACAAAGTTACATGAACAACTATAATCAGCTGTGGTGTCCTCTGAAGAGTGAACTGCAAAAAGAAAAATGAGAACTGTCTCAGCTGCTGCATTTATGGAGGTATGTGTGGCGGTAAAAAAAAAAACAATTTAGCAAAACAGAAACATCTACAAAAACTAGTTGCAAAGAAATTGTTTTTTTAAAATGGTCTAAAACCTGAGTGTTTGCACAGAAAAAAATGTTGGTGTTTATGTACGCTTTATTTTGCACATTAAACAGTTGTTGGGTCTAAGTACAGATGTTACAATGTGCCCGACATGAGTCTGCATGCAACCATCTTAAGCACAATGTATTCACTTCAGTTTTCAATTTTTAGATGACATTTTAAGTTTATGGTAACCTTTAACCCGAAGGTTTTATACAAATATTAGTTTCCAGTATCATACTTAATCCAGCATTATGTAACTGGGATCCTGTATACATAATTTTGCTCCATGACATGTACCACATAGGGTGGGATGACAAATAAAGAACATTTAATCCTTGAATTCATGTTGATTTTTCATGCATTCTGTGTCTAACAATCAGACACGGGGAGATTTGGGTATGAACAAAAAATAAATAAAGCTGATCATAAAATTGATCATTTTTGTTAGGCAAACTTAACCTTAATTTGTGAGTTCTACTGTTCAGGACTCAGCTCTCTTGAAAGTGTAGGTGTAAAACTCAGTTTCAATGCTCTGTTTGAACAAACCAGATCATGTCCAGTTTTGACACAAAAAAATTAAACTTTAAATTGGTAACAATGGTCACTTTCTTTTTATTTTGTAAAATGTATTGAATGCATATTCCTGGCACTTTTAATCTAAATTAAAAAGTGCAAAAAAATCATAATATAGTATATATAGCCTACAACAAAATTAAAAAAAAATGCAACACTTATAAAAATAGTTGTCAAACATGATTTGAACCTTAACCTTTTGTTACCAAATGTATTTGAAAAATGTATCCAAAAATGTAATGGACATTTGGGTGTGTCTGTTGCTACTATATATGTTTTGAAAAGGAGCTCTGCAGACACAAGGACCCAGCATTCTCTGGGCTGCTCAGACTGCAGTTTAATTACCAGGACAATTATTCCACACAGGCGTTCAGGAGATCATCTCTGATTCTGATAAATCAACATGAAGACACAGTGTTTAATAATTGTTGTCCTGCTGATGGCAGCTTGTCTGCTTGAGCCCTTTGCTGAAGCCAGACGTGGTGGTGGTGGCGGTGATGGTGGTGGTGGTGGTGGTAAGTTGGATTTTTTTTTCTTTTGTGTTAATCTCTAGTCCATTTTTTTTGTTTATTTTAATAATCTAGAAAGACACCCTCATTAACATTAAGCCACCACTTCTCTAAAACCAGGGAGGTGTCGCGGTTCTTCATCTGGGGACCGTTGCAGATATGACAGGGATTGCTATCGTGGGTATTACTGCTGCCGTGGTCGCTGCTACTACTGTAAGTCGTTCCTATGGAATGTTACAAAATGTAGAAATAAACAACCAGGTTAAGTCAAGATACTGAATGTCCTACAGGTTTAGCTGAATAATGTGAACGTCCTCTGACAAAGCTTCCTTGTGTCATGTCACCATTAATAGGGTTCAGGATGAATCTGATGGGTCCTAGGATGAATTGAAATAGAATTTCTGAAATCACAATTTGGTTTTACAATAAATTCACTTCTAATGTATTTTTGGTGATGGAGATTAGATTTTTACCTACAAGTCATCTCAAAGACAGATGTGTTTCCATCTACTGTTTAGATACATGTTGGAGTGGTATTAGTATAACAATATGGTAGCTATGACTCACGAGATAATTCACTAACAGACAGAGTCAACAGCAACTGTAAATGCCCAAATGTATAAATAATCAAAACAAATATTATACAAAGTACTTTAAGAATGTGTTGGTGATCATACTCAGCTATGGCCACATCAAATTTATCTTCAGTATTTGTAAAACTGGCTGAGTTTGAGTCATTTTCATTTTGGATGAAGTTGCTAAACGGTGGCAGTCATCTTGAATAAGGTTAACTCCAAAACTTTATGAAATGTAGAATTACAGCCAATGATTATTTCATAAATATTTTTAAAAGCTGTAATGGTTCCTGAGAGCCCTTTCCATAAGCAGTGGGAGATAAAAACAGACTCTTCTCAAAACTCACATGTTGTCAGAAAACATTTTTAAAAAATCAGGATTTAATTAAGTAGTCATTAATAAGAATGTTAAATATATTTAGATGAAAAAAATTGTAAAAATTGTTTTCAGAAAATAAAAAACATTCAAAAATCTCAATTTTCTATCTTTTTTCTCAGCATTTCACACAGTTTTTGAACATTCTGAACATAACTTTTTCAACTTTTTCATCACCTAAATATATTTAACTTTCTTATTAATGACTACTTTGTTAAATCCTGATTTTTTTTATAATTAGTCTTAAATATGTGAGTTTTGAGAGGAGTCTGTTTTTATCACCCACTGCCTAAGGGAAGGGGCTGTCAGGAACCACTACATCCATCCATTATCTTTTACCTGCTTCTTCTATTTTGGGTCATGGGGATCGCCAGTGCCCATGTCCAGCAATCACTGTGCGAGGGGTGGGGTACACTCTGGACAGGTCGCAAGTCCATCACAGGAACCACTACAGTTTTTTTATTTTATATTTCTAAAATATTCATTGGATTTACTTCTACAGTTGAGTTTTGGAGTTAACCTCATTCAAACTGACTGCCACAACTAAGCAACTTCATCAAAAACAAAAATGACACAAAGGCAGTCAGTTTTAAAGACACTGAAAATAATTTTTGTGTGGTAATATCTGAGTGATCTTCCACACCATGCAGATTTTGTAAAATATACTGCACTATTAGGTGTAGTCATCAGTGCATGACACCCATACCAGATGAGATTTGAATAAGATGGTAAACGTCCTCATTTACTCTTCGCCTATAGATTCTAAAAGCATGGATTGTTTTTGTTATCTGTTTCAGATGGCCGAGGTGGGTCCTGATTTTGAGGTAGAAGATGGTTTTCCCTCACTGTCATGAATGCTGATGGTGATTGCAGATGCGGCAAGAAGTGTTGGCTGAATAGATGTGACCACACCTACCAGCAACTCTTTTTTGTTTGTTTCTTAAATTACAGACATGTTGAATAAAATATCAGTACAGTACTTTGCTTATGTGTGTGTTTTTGCTTCAGTACCTTTTCTTTCCTATGCTTATTTGTTCATTTATCTTTTAAAGGTATTTTACTATTTTGGAATTTTATTGACAAAATAGTCTGAACATCAAAGTCAAAAAATAATTTGTAGTTAACTACAACAGTTTAATATAGGTTTTGGCTACTTTTTTTGGCATCTTTTGTTTGTTCCCTTCTGCAGCGATTGCCACAGTGTGTAAACAGGAATATGGAAATTGTTTTAAGCCAAAAGCCCTTCATGAATCAACATGGGCTCAAACATGCAGCCCCAGTGTGGCATTGAACCAATGAACATTACAGTTTCTGGCTATGATTTTAGCTAATGTGCAGTAAATGTAGATGTAATTTATGGTGTTATTTTGGTAACGAGTGGAATCAAATTAACACTCTGGACCAAAATGAACGCTATAGAAAACTTTTTACCCATAACCTGGCCATCAGGAACAGGACACTGCCTGCAAATACAACTTGTTACTCGTCCACACCATATATTGTACACTGAAAAATTACCATGAGCATCCCCTAGCAGTGTGGATGAACAACAAACATATCTAACAAAGTTGTGTCATGTCCTCTAAACTGATTTGTCTTTCTTCTTTGAAGGTAGGGGTTGAATGTTGAAAGCCGTCAGTGGGTATGCACCACGGGTTGAACATGATGTAGAGGAGAAAGAGAAAATTTGAAAGCATCTAGATGAAGTAATTGAGAATATTACCAGGGCGGAGAGAATGGTGATCAGAACAGACCTGCATGGACATGTTGGTGAAAGAAAATGAAGACATGGATGCAATGGACAGATTTCGAAACAAGGAAAGGAAGCAGGAATAAGAAATGGTGGTTTATTTTACCAAGAGGATATGTCTATATTCAACACCTATTTTCTAAAGAGGGGTGGTAATGGGGTGATCATTAAGAGTGGAGGCAGGAGTAGACCAGTTGACTATTCTGTGTAGAAGAGGCCTCCTGAGTGAGATTGGGGACTGTTGTAGCAGGGGAGAGCATGGCTGGACAGCATCAGATGGCAGTGTTTAATAAGAAATTTGGTCCATCTAAACACATTTTTAAATTATTTGATTATGGTTGAAAATTGTTAGATTTAAAATATCCAAAATATTATAAATGCCTATTTAATCGAAGTCATAACAATGCCATGCAATTGTTTACCTGAGCAATCACTGTGCGAGGGGTGGGGTACACTCTGGACAGGTCGCAAGTCCATCACAGGAACCACTACAGTTTTTTTTTTTTTATATTTCTAAAATATTCATTGGATTTACTTCTACAGTTGAGTTTTGGAGTTAACCTCATTCAAACTGACTGCCACAACTAAGCAACTTCATCAAAAACAAAAATGACACAAAGGCAGTCAGTTTTAAAGACACTGAAAATAATTTTTGTGTGGTAATATCTGAGTGATCTTCCACACCATGCAGATTTTGTAAAATATACTGCACTATTAGGTGTAGTCATCAGTGCATGACACCCATACCAGATGAGATTTGAATAAGATGGTAAACGTCCTCATTTACTCTTCGCCTATAGATTCTAAAAGCATGGATTGTTTTTGTTATCTGTTTCAGATGGCCGAGGTGGGTCCTGATTTTGAGGTAGAAGATGGTTTTCCCTCACTGTCATGAATGCTGATGGTGATTGCAGATGCGGCAAGAAGTGTTGGCTGAATAGATGTGACCACACCTACCAGCAACTCTTTTTTGTTTGTTTCTTAAATTACAGACATGTTGAATAAAATATCAGTACAGTACTTTGCTTATGTGTGTGTTTTTGCTTCAGTACCTTTTCTTTCCTATGCTTATTTGTTCATTTATCTTTTAAAGGTATTTTACTATTTTGGAATTTTATTGACAAAATAGTCTGAACATCAAAGTCAAAAAATAATTTGTAGTTAACTACAACAGTTTAATATAGGTTTTGGCTACTTTTTTTGGCATCTTTTGTTTGTTCCCTTCTGCAGCGATTGCCACAGTGTGTAAACAGGAATATGGAAATTGTTTTAAGCCAAAAGCCCTTCATGAATCAACATGGGCTCAAACATGCAGCCCCAGTGTGGCATTGAACCAATGAACATTACAGTTTCTGGCTATGATTTTAGCTAATGTGCAGTAAATGTAGATGTAATTTATGGTGTTATTTTGGTAACGAGTGGAATCAAATTAACACTCTGGACCAAAATGAACGCTATAGAAAACTTTTTACCCATAACCTGGCCATCAGGAACAGGACACTGCCTGCAAATACAACTTGTTACTCGTCCACACCATATATTGTACACTGAAAAATTACCATGAGCATCCCCTAGCAGTGTGGATGAACAACAAACATATCTAACAAAGTTGTGTCATGTCCTCTAAACTGATTTGTCTTTCTTCTTTGAAGGTAGGGGTTGAATGTTGAAAGCCGTCAGTGGGTATGCACCACGGGTTGAACATGATGTAGAGGAGAAAGAGAAAATTTGAAAGCATCTAGATGAAGTAATTGAGAATATTACCAGGGCGGAGAGAATGGTGATCAGAACAGACCTGCATGGACATGTTGGTGAAAGAAAATGAAGACATGGATGCAATGGACAGATTTCGAAACAAGGAAAGGAAGCAGGAATAAGAAATGGTGGTTTATTTTACCAAGAGGATATGTCTATATTCAACACCTATTTTCTAAAGAGGGGTGGTAATGGGGTGATCATTAAGAGTGGAGGCAGGAGTAGACCAGTTGACTATTCTGTGTAGAAGAGGCCTCCTGAGTGAGATTGGGGACTGTTGTAGCAGGGGAGAGCATGGCTGGACAGCATCAGATGGCAGTGTTTAATAAGAAATTTGGTCCATCTAAACACATTTTTAAATTATTTGATTATGGTTGAAAATTGTTAGATTTAAAATATCCAAAATAATATAAATGCCTATTTAATCGAAGTCATAACAATGCCATGCAATTGTTTACATTTCATTATTAATGTAATCATGTAAAGTTGTCACGAACCCCAAATGACCGGACCAAAATCACCACAAAAGTTTAGACAATTAAATCAAAGTTTTCTTTTTTTCTTTCTTTGTTCTGCTCTGATTGGCTCTGGTGTCGATCAGGGACCACTGGCTGGAACGAGTCTGTAGGATGAGGAGAACGGTTAGTGGTTTGATGGTGAAAAATAATATTTAACAGTCAATGAGAAGTAACCACTAACCGTCTCAAAGATGGATGGATTTTCAGAGCAGGGAGAAACTCCAGCTGATCAGGTCCAGCGGGGAGAAACTCAGCTGCTTGCCCTTTGTCCTATGGTGTTCATTTACCTGCTGTCCCGACTGGTTTCTGCCCTCCATCTGAGTTCTGCCCTCCATCTGAGTCGTCCATCGACTGGTCCTGTCGCTGTGTTGGTGCCCGCTGTCTGGACGGTGTGGGGCGGGCTGCGTTACGCGTCCTGTGGGTTGAACTGCGCCGACTGATGCCCAGCTCGGACTAAACGAAACGTACAGGTGTCTGTTTGAGTGATGTCTCTTCTGGTGACGGATCCTACCAGGGTGGACTCAGGACTGCTGCTGCTTGACTGATCGAGCATCTCTCAGGCGGTGAAATTAACTCTGGTGTATGATTTTGTGTGTGAGGTTGTCCTGTTTTTAGAGTATTGCACTGAATTGCACATTATTTATTGTTTGGATCTATAATTGTCTTTTTAAAGTGTGTGCGCTTTTTAACTCTCCATTTTTTAAATTAAACAAACAATTGTGCAATTTAACTCGTGTCAGTGTGTGAAATTGTCCCCAAGGCTCCTCTGTAAACGGGCCTGCGTGCTTTTAAAGGTAACTTTTTAGGTACAACCATTTTAACCAATTTTATTTATTTAAAATAGTATTTTAAATTTCAGTACCCAATTTTAACCACACCCGACCCGGCTACATTACATAATTTCTTATCTGGCAACCCAGCTGACATGAAAACTACAGCATTTTTCATGTAAACCAGCTTATTCTTTGTTTATTACCCCCAATAAACATTGAAAAATCACTGTTTCCACAGGTTGTTTTTGTGTAAACGGGGCCTTATAGTAGGTAGATCACTTTGACTTGATCATTTCAAAAGTAGCTCGCATGCTGAAAAAGTCTGAACACCCCTGAGGCAGGGCAGCCGGCTCAGGACCGGAAGGTCCCGGGTTCGATCCCCGGTCACAGCATACCTCGTTGTGTCCCTGGGCAAGACACTAGAGTTGCTCCCGGTAGGACTGGCTGTCGCCTTGCATGGCAGTCTGCCGCTACCGGTGTATGAATGTGTGTAGGGTGGATGGTTGGTACAGTGAAGCGCTTTGGGGCCCCTCATCGGGGGTTGGAAAGCGCTATATAAGTAAGCTCCATTTACCATGAATGATCGTGATCGGCGATCACTTAAACGTTTGGTGAAATCAAATGGAAGAAAAACAACAGTAGCACTCAGGGCTACGTTTAATAGTGAAAGAGAATTTGACGTCAACGGCGACCACACGCCTGAAGCCCGCGGCCTGCTCCTTCTCATTCATGGGACGGCACCGAACCACCACCTTGACGGACTCGGAGCTCTTGCTCTTGGACATGATGAGAAGGGAAGCTGACAGAACTGACCACTGGACGCCTCGGGTCCTCCAACTGCAGCTTCAGGTGTGAATCGCTGAGAGAAACCTCCACATCGGGCACATCTGGAGCAAACAGAACCAACGTTTGATTATTTTTACAACCGAACAGGAAACTTCACCTGGTTGGTGATGAACTGAGCCACTCCTTTTTTTAAATCTGGAGTTTCCCCTCAAGGACCCAGACGGTTAGGTAATTTTTAGGTGGTCTTGTTCAACATTTTATTTTCTATGATTTTTGTATCTTTGTTGCACCAGATCATTTTCAAAGAAAGGTTTGTTTATCGAGCCACTCAGCACTGATCTATAAATTATTCAAGCAGAAATAAATAAATAATTACACGAGAGAGGGAGTCGGATAAAAAAAAACCCAAAGAAATAAATATAAACTTGGTTCTGTTTGGTGCCGTTAGTGTTAAAATAGTTTACAGGTTAAGCAGCTTAAGATAAAAAACATTTCCTCGATGTGGTCCGGTACAGGGACAGGACTGAAACTTCGATTTAGAAAACAACAACAACAAATATCTTCATCTCCATCTTCTATCGTTTGTGTGTAGTCGTGTCGAGGAGGCCACAGGTCCAGGAGAGAGACCCAGACCTCCCTCTCCCCAGCTCCTTCTGGAGGACTCCAAGGTGGTCCCAGGCCAGAGAGGAGATGTAATCCCTCCAGAGAGTTCTGGGGCCTCATGTACAAAGACTTGCGTGGATTTCCTACTGAAAAGTGACGTACGGTCAAATCCAGAAAAGTGTGTACGCACAAAAAAATCCAGATGTATCAAACTGTGCGTACACCGGAATCCACGCACATTCCTTTTGTACATCACAATTAACGTGGAACTGAGCGCACGTGAGACACCTCCCCTGACACGCCTTCATTTACATATGTTAAACAGATGCAAATTACTTCCTGCATGTGTGAAGGACATGTTTGTTTGATCCCTGCGCGATCAGAAATCATTTCTAGATTCAGGAAAATAATGAATTTAATATAATATGAGTGAGGAAAATAATCCTAAGTAAGAATAGTAATAAAATGTGTTCATCACGCAAAGAACGAGTGATTGTGTGTCGGTATTAGTGTGTGCGCGCACCCTGCTTTGGTGCGCAACCGGCTCATCCATTCATTCTGAGTGAAAATATTAACTTTGCGCACGAGTTTATTACCATAATTACTGTAAACACAGAGGAACTTAGATGTTTGGTAGATCTTTGTTTATTTAATAGATGATATGAAGAAACGGGTCTGTGCGTCTCAGTGGAGAGTTTTCATGACATGACGTGATGTTGGAGTCTCCAAACGCTGCGCGCGCCGCAGCCTTGTGCGCAGTCTGTCTGTGAAGCTTTTACTCTCCTACAAGTTATATATGGTGTACTTTCACGTGTCATTTTGGAGAAATCTACAATAAACGCAGATTATGAATCACCTCCAGCTGCCGTGTAACACCGGCGAGGGTGCGCGCGCGCTCCAAAGCGCGACCACTCAGCCTTTGGAATCATATAGATGAGACATTCCATTGGACATGAATCGGCTTTGTGTGGACTGGACTGCCCTGATCGGCCTGCAGCTCCCTCAGGAAAGCTCGGGAACAGTTTGATCGCTGCTTCTGCATGTGCACGCGTGATGCACGGCTCCTGTGTTGCTCCAGAGCGCAGCAGTGCCAAACTGAAAAATGATTATTTCTGAAAACGGCTGATAAGCCATATCCTAGATCAGAAAATTATATCTGTTTATAAATAAATGCTCTGCGTGTTACACTATTTATTATATCCTCCAGTAAGGCTGAATGAATCCGTTCCTGTTAAATTTATTTTTGGCACAACTTTGCGCGTCCTTTATTTAACTGCGTCATGTGGATGTAATACTTGTTAATCGTGTGTTTGGTGGGAATATTAATCATTTTCACATCATGAACAGTTAATAATAATAATAATAATGATGACATCAATTTATAACGCACATTTCATCAATGGAAATCTCAAAGTGCTACAAGGTGCAACAGAATTAAATGTCAATGAAACAAATAATAAAACAATTAAAATCAACAACAGTATCAGCTATGATCAAAAGTAGAATCATGAGGAGGCAGAGTATGCTCGGTTGAAAAGAAAGGTCTTCAAGCCGCTCTTAAAGTCAACCACAGACTGTGGGGCTTCAGTTTCTCTGAATCACCTGTAAGTGTCGCCAAAGGAACAAGAACCACAGAAACGTGCGTACGCGTGCTCTGGAGCTGGCGTGGAAATGTACTTGGATGCGCACATATTCACGTTCAGTTCAGTTTTGATACATACGGGGTTTTGCGTGGATAGTGACGTACGCACGGTTTCTGTGCGCACGCACGGTTGATACATGAGGCCCCTGGTCTCTAAAGTCAGGGAGCAAGGATGTGTCCTGATCAGATGAACCTCCTTTCAATGCAGAGCAGTGGCTCTACGAGCTCCCTCCGGATGACGGCACTCCTCACACTTCCTCTAAGGCTGAGCCCGGCCACCCCGAGAAGGAGGCTTGTTTCAGCTGCTTGTACCCAGAATCTGGTTCTGTCAGTCCGGATCCAAACCTCAGGACCACAGGTGAAGGTAAATCCAGAGCTGTGCCTTTCAACTAAACTCTTGCTTCACCACGACCGATCTGAGCAACGCCCTCATTAATGAGGAAGAGGAGGATCGCTCAGGAACAAGACGATCAGATATTTAAACTCCTTCACAGAAAATATTGAAAGAAAAACTTCTGGCAACATTAAATAATTATGCTAACAAACTTTTCAAGAGAAGTTCAAGTTAAATCCAAGTTTGGCGCAAGTGCCACCGGTCCACGCCAGTGTAATTCAACAGGAAGACCAGCAAGTGTCTAAAAACAAAGCAGAATGGTAAATGGACTGTACTTATAAAGCATCTTTCTATCTTATTGAGACACTCAAAGCTCTTTACAACAATCTTGTGCCTCATTTACCCATTACAGGGGTGCTCATTACGTCGAACGCGATCTACTTGTTCGATCGCAGCGTGACATTAAAAAATATTTATTTGTCAGCCTATCAAATATCCCGTCACTTGATTGACATACAGGGCAGCCATTCACAACCGTCATTCTCTCAAACCAGGTCTGAGAGATTTTCGGGTGTGAAATTCTCCGTGTGTGAAGTTGCACATACAGACGTCTGCAGTCCAAAGTTTTTCTGCACTAACAACAATTTTAAATAATGTGAGAGCTGAGTGTTTTTCTGCTACTCACCCTTTTTCAGCATGCAGGAGCAAAACTAATAAAATCCAGGGTCCAAAGTGACTGTTATTCACCAGTTTGGACGTAACTGTGATCATAATAATAATAATGAATTTAATTTATAACGCACTTTTCATTAATGAAAATCTCAAAGTGCTACAAAGTGCAACAGAATTAAATGTCAATAAAACAAGTAATAAAACAAGTAAAATCAATAACAGTATCAACTAAGATCAAAGGTAGAATCATGAGGAGGCAGAGTATGCTCGGTTGAAAAGAAAGGTCTTCAAGCCGCTCTTAAAGTCAACCAGTGACTGTGGGGCTCTCAGGCAGTCAGGAAGAGAGTTCCACAGGCGGGGGGCAGCCACACTGAAAGCCCGGTCTCCCATGGTCCTTAATTTGGTTCTCGGAATGTGAAGGAGATTACTGTTCTGTGACCGCAGAGACCGGGTGGATGAATATGGAACAAGAATGTCCTTTAGATAATCTGGTGAAGTTCCGTGTAAGCATTGATGTGTAATGAGAGCAGTTTTGTACTGAATTCTGTAGGCGACAGGAAGCCAATGAAGGTTATGGAGAATGGGCGTAATATGTTCAAATTTACGAACTCTCAACAAAATCCTTGCTGCACTGTTTTGAATATATTGAAGCTTCTGAAGGTATTTACCAGGGATTCCAATAAACAGGGAGTTGCAGTAGTCGAGCCTGGAGGAGACAAAAGCATGGACGAGCTTCTCAGCATCAGAAAAAGTTAGGGATGGGCGAAGTCTGGAGATGTTTCGAAGATGGAAGAAGCAAGTTTTAAACAGAAGCTTAATGTGATTTTCAAATGTAAGATGAGAGTCCATTTTTATTCCAAGATTTGTAACAGAGGTGGAGAGGGGGATGTCTTGTCCAGAAAAGGAAATTGTTGTTATAGTAGATGTTTGTACCTGGTGAGGGGTGCCAATCAGTATGGCCTCAGTCTTGGAGCAGTTTAATTGAAGAAAGTTCTGATTCATCCATGCCCTTATTTCCTCCAGGCAGGTAGAGAGGGCAGTGAGTGAAGATGGAGATGACAATGGGGAAGATGAGGATGCTCCAGTCCTGATGTAAAGCTGTGTATCGTCGGCATAACAGTGAAAAGAAATGTTGAACTGATTAATAATTTGACCTAAAGGCAGCATGTAAAGGGAAAACAGCAGGGGCCCCAGAACTGACCCCTGAGGGACACCACAGGAGACACAGACTGTCTGGGAAGTGGCGTTGCCAAGACTAACACATTCCAGCCTATTGGAGAGGAAAGATTTGAACCAGTCCAGGACAGTGTCACAGAGACCGACCTCCACATGAAGACGGTGGAGGAGGATACTATGGTCCACAGTGTCGAAGGCTGCAGTGAGGTCAAGGAGGACAAGGATGGAAGGAGAACCAGCGTCGGCAGCCATAAGGACATCATTGGTAACTCTCAGTAATGCAGTCTCAGTACTGTGAGCTGCTCTGAATCCAGACTGGAACTTCTCATACAGGGAGTGTTGCTGTAGGTGGTCCTGCAGCTGAGCAGCAACTGCTTTCTCCAGCACTTTAGACAGAAAAGGGAGGTGTGAAATTGGGCGGTAATTAGAAAAAATGTCGGGATCCAAATTGGATTTTTTCAGAAGAGGCCTAATGATGGCAGTTTTTAGAGGTAGTGGAACATGACCAGATTGTAGAGACTGATTTATTATTTGAGTGATTAATGGGCTTATTGCAGAGTGATTGGATTTTATGAGAGACGAGGGGAAGGGATCCAGGGCGCAGGATGAAGGCTGCATTTTCTTGATGATGGCCTCCACCTCACTCTGAACAACCTCATCAAAGCTGTTTAGGGTCCCAGAATGCAGACGGGTAGATGGCACACTGAGAACAGGGAGGTTGTGGAGCTGAGATCTGATAGTGTCAACTTTGTTTTTAAATGACGAAAGGAACATGTCGCATTTTTGAGCAGAGTCCTCAGGAGTTTGTTTAATGGGATTAAGCAGACGAGTTATTGTGGAGAAGAGCTGTTTAGGGCGGCCGTGGTGTAGTGGTAATGGCAGTCGTCCCCCGATCGGAAGGTTGGAGGTTCGAATCCCGGTTCCCCACACCATGTGTCGTCTTGTCCCTGGGCAAGACACTTAACCCCGAGTTGCTCCCTGTATGACTGGATGGCGCCTTGCATGGCAGTCTGCCGCTACCAGTGTATGAATGTGTGTATGAATGGGTGGATGGTTGGTATTGGCGCTTTGGAGCTCCTCACAGGGGGCTGGAAAGTGTTATATAAATAAGCTCCATTTACCATTTAGAGTTTCCAGGGCAGGTGTTGATGATGTTAGAATAATATTTGGAGCGTGCTTCTTTAAGTGAATAGGCGTACGCTTTCTGATGTTCTTTATATGCCTGCTTATGTACAGAGAGACCAGATGATTTTACACGTCTCTCAATAGCACGGCCAGTTGCCTTCATCTTGCGCAGCTCATCAGTGTACCAAGGGGCTGAACGGGAGAAAGACACCAGTCTTGTCTTCAAGGGAGCATGCAGGTCCAGGAGCTCCTGGAGAGATTGGTTGTAGTAATCCACAGAGTCATTTGCTGATGAATGATTGACAACGGTCAGGACGTGAAGATCAGCAGACAGAACATCAGGGGAGATGTTTTTAAAGTCACAGAACTGGATAGGTCGTTTTGGGTTTGAAGCAGGTGAAGATGAAGGCACTTCCAGGGAGATGACCCTGTGGTCTGAGACACCCAGGTCATATACAGATAAGTTATTGATGAGTACAGTGTCTGTAATCACCAAATCCAGAGTATGCCCCCTGTTGTGCGTAGGGGCGTCAACGTGTTGAGTGAGATTAAGAGAGTCCAAAAGAGACTTAAAATCTGTTGCCAGAGGTGAAGAGGAATTGTCCATGTGGATATTTAAGTCGCCAAGAAAAATGGTCTTCACAGGGGAGGTGCAGAAAAAAGTGAGGAGGTCATGCATCTCTGAGTTAAATGAAACATGCGGTTTGGGAGGCCTATAAATTAATATAACATTATCATCAGAAGTGGGGTTTTGAAGCTGAAGGCCAGACATTCAAAAGAAGAAAAGTCCTGAGAAACTAGATGAGACTATTTTAAATTACTGTGATAAATTACCGCCAGACCACCACCGCCAGTGCAACGGGCTCTCTGCAGATAACTGTATCCAGAGGGGCAAGCTTCATTCAGAGAACTGTACACATCTGGTTGGTGCCAAGTCTCTGTAAGACACATGAGGTCCAAGTTCTTCTCCAGAATGTGATCATGAATTAAACATAATTTGTTGGATAGTGACTGCACATTGAAAAGTTCTAATTTAATACCAGTTGGAGTAGGAGCTTTTTGAACCGGTTTAAGCAGACTGAAGTCCACTCCACGTTTTCATTGCCATTTCGTGCGCTGTGGACTACAAGGGACCACAGACGCAGCGTTCTGATGACAAAATCGAGGTGCGACACGTGCAACACATCTCTCAGTCCAGACAGAAGGAATCGAGTCAGAGCTCGCTTGCCTAAAATAAACGGTTTTCTTTCGAGAGCTTCTATGGATGTAACTAGGTCTACGCAGAAGTCCCAGTTGTTTGATGGTGGAAACAGAAGGAGGAATGGAGCAGTTGTTAAGTTCAAACAACTGCGAAGCGGAGTACGTCAACATTGACGAGCCGGTGGAAGCTAGCATGGAGCTAGCCGATAACAGCAGGCCCACGGCTCCGAAAAAGATATACAAGAAGCAGTGAGAGGTAACTTGAATGAGCATTACCTTGACGGAGTACAGGAGAGAATCCAGAACAGTTCAGAGGACACAGAAAGATGACAAGGGCAGCAGGTAAGCAAACAATAAATGCAGCTACGTGGTTCTCTAAGCTAAATTCGTGCTGGTGCCTGGAGCTAGCGGGAGGTTGACAGCCCCCACTACTAAAATTCCGGTTAGACTAGTAAAGTTTTCTATCTAATGAATCCAGCAAACAAGTCAAATCTTGGCTTCGCTATAGTCTCCCATCCTGAGCAAGCACAATGGCATCAGTGGAAAGGAAAAACTCCCCTTTAGAGGGAAGAAACCTTCAGTAGAACCAGGCTCAGGACAAGCGGCCAACTGCTTTGACCGGCAGCGTGTAACGTCTGCAGATCCACAACGTAGTCAGAAAAGACAGTTGCTCTAAAACTTAATCACAGAAAGGTAGAAAAGTAGAAATGCCCAACAAGGGTCGGTGAAAAAAAAAACCAGCAGAAAGTAACATAAAAAGCTCGAGGAGCAAAAAGTACGAGGAGCAGCGGCAGCCAAGGTGCCCGCGTCCGCTCACAGATGCAGTCACACAGGTGCAGTCACACAGGTGCAGTCACACAGGTGCAGTCACACAGGTGCAGTCACACAGGTGCAGTCACACAGGTGCAGTCACACAGGTGCAGTCACACAGGTGCAGTCACACAGGTGCATGTCAGTCACACAGGTGCATGTCAGTCACACAGGTGCATGTCAGTCACACAGGTGCAGTCAGTCACACAGGTGCAGTCGCTGCATGCACAATGAATACAGCTGAGCCCAGGGTTGCCGGATAAATTTAAAAAATGCCTTTTTTACCACCTCCTTTTCTGTGCACATGTTCAAGAAACACAACACAAACTTCGTCTTGCTCAAGATGAGAGTTCTGCAATGGAGTTAAATTCAAAGCAGTCTGCTCCTCGGACAAATTATTATTTTATTTATGAATGTTTCTGTTAAATTATTATTTTGTATATATAAATGTTTCTGTTCAGTGCCCTGAGATTACTTCTTTTGTGAATTGACGCTATATAAATATACTGAATTGAATTGAATCTTAGAACATCTTTACTCAGTACACACGGCAGTTTAGGTCAAAATACTATCATTTTAAAGCCACAGTACTATAGTTCATGATTTCTTATCTGGCAACCCGACTGACATGGAAACTACAGCATTTTTCATGTAAACCAGCTTATTTTTTGTTTATTACCCCCAATAAACATTGAAAAAAAACACTAATATTTCCACAGGTTGTTCTCGTGTAAATGGGGCTTTATAGTAGGTTTGACTTGATAATTTCAAAAGTAGCTCACATGCTGAAAAAGTCTGGACACCCCTGGTCTACTAGATCTGTACAAAGAATAATCAGAGCTTTATCACATTCATACACTGATGGGACACACATCGGAGGAAATGAGGGTTTCAGTGTCTCGCCCAGGGACACTTCAGCATGTGACTGCTGGTGGATTTGAACCCCCAACTCTTGCCAAGAGCAAAGTGTTTTTTTTTTATAAGGATGTAAGAAAATCATAAATTTAAACATACCTGCTTTAAAATAGGAAGAAAGTCTGGGTCCTTGGAAGGAAACTCAAAACAAATTGAGACAGGATCAGGACTCCTGCTGAGTTATTATTACCTTACAGTGTTTTAATGCATTCTGTGACTGTTTAAACTCAGCAAAACGGTAAAAATACATTAAAAAACAGCCTAAAATGAGCTAATCAGGGGACATTTTTGTACAATTTAAACCCTTCGCATAAAGGATTAGTAATAATAATAATAATAATAATTAATTTGATTTTTAACGCACTTTTCATTAATGAAAATCTCAAAGTGCTACAAAGTGCAACCAAAAAGGAATTCCAATAAACGGAGTTGCAGTAGTCGAGCCTGGAGGAGACAACGGATTAGTAACAGCTACAACCTCAAATTATCTACAGGAGTAATGTTAACTCAAATAACGTTTTTCAGGTGGTTTGTTAGCAACATTTCTCCGTTAAACCGGTTTAACGTTAATGTGTCAAAGTTAGCGGTTCTGCTAGCCGTTAGCTCAGGCTAAACACAGCCCATGATGAGAGCGCAACACCCGGCCTAGCAACGGCAAACACCGCGGTAACCTCGGCTACAAACCTGTTAGCATTACCTGGCTAACACCCTCCGGGACCCAAACGCATCGGTCCGCCGAACCGGGACAAGAACCGACCCGTCGGAACGCAGCTTCACCAGTGGAGACGCACGGACCAGCGTCGGTACCGGTTCGTTTTAATCCAAAAACTCTCATCGCTTCACTTTGCCAGCCAGCGAACCGTCGATAGCCCAATCACCGGGATCCGCACCGTTTACGATCCGGCGCACGTAGCGGCGCACCATGTCTGAAGAGGCGGGTGAATTTACGGTATATTGTTTACATGTAAACAATTATTGACACACTACACTTACAGCACTCTGAAGACCCGCCTCTGACTAACAGTTTATTTAAGACAACACCTCATGTTGTAGGCTTCTAAGGCTATTTCACACTTAAATTCCTCTCGTGTCTTTCCAACATTTCACAAAATGTATGCGCCGGCGTACAGGTAACGAGCAGACCGTGTTGTGAACTTGAAGCCTGAATAATTCCGCTGCGGATTGCGCCGCTCTTCCAATGATTACGATATTAATTTAAACTTCCTCTTCGGTGCAGCTGGTGTAGATCAGAAGGAGCAGACTTCGGGGCATATATGCGAATAATTACGGTACTTGTTATGATACTTAAACCACCTTCTTTTATTTTGGTTATGATTTGAAACAAATGTTTGAGTTGTTAAAACAGGAGATCTCCATATTGCAAACTTGGTTTGGATTAAATAAGTTATCATTAAATTTAGATAAAACTATATGTTATTTAGCAAAAAGAAAATAGATAAATTTTCTATGAAAATTGATGGTGTTGAACTAAGTAGAGTGGATGAGGTGAAGTTTTTGGGTGTAATTGTTGATGAGAGATTGTCGTGGAAACAGCATGTAAATTCTGTTAAAACTAGGCTATCTAAATCTATTGCTGTATTGTATAAACTAAAGGACTTGTTAAATGATAGGGCTCTTTATTTGCTATATAACTCAATTTTTGTTCCACATTTAATTTATTGTGTGGAGGTTTGGGGTAAAGCCTTTACAACTATAACAATTTTTATTTTTATTTTACAGAAAAGAGCGGTGAGAATTATTGCTAGAAAGCCTTATCGTCATCCATCGAATGTATTATTTAAACAACTCAAATTATTGAAATTTTATGAATTGGTAGATTATAATATTTTGTTAGTAATGCATAGGGCTCATAAGAATGTGCTACCCACTAATGTTCAAATGTTTTTCATAAAGAGAGAAAGCTGTTACAGTTTTAAAAAGAACTGAAATGTTTGTTAAACCTAGATACAGTATAGGACTAGTTTGAAGGGACGTTTTATTTCAAATAAGGGAGTGGAATTGTGGAATGTTTTGGAAAAAGATGTTAAAGATGTAAACTCTGATGAAATTCAAAAAATGATTAAGTCTAAACTGCTAGCAAAATACTAAAGCATGCATGATGTAAATGCATCCTAATGTATTTGTTAATTTTTCTTCTTTCTGCCACCTTTCATTTTATGTATTTTGATATTTTTTTCACATATTTATGGTTTTTTTTTTCATTATCTTTTGTAATATGTAAAATGAATAACCTTAAGAAAAAAAAACTCCCCCGGCGTTACCATCGATTTGAACTCGTTAAGAAAGCCGCTGATTGCGCATTTATTTGAACATTTACGGTGCTTGCTCTCGTCAACCTGCAGATAGAAGAGCTGTTTTTTTAATTTGTTTGTTTGTTTTAAACATTTAAACTCCTCCTTTACGGCCATCACTTCACGTCTGTTTTCTGCGCCGGCGGACCGGTAAGGAGCGCACCAGAGTGAATCCGTGTTGCGCATCTTTTCTAACAGTTACGGTAAAAGATTAACGAGCTCTACGCTTTAAAAAGGGGCGTGACCATCGCGTTGGCGTTTTCCGTCCACGGTCGGATCAGGTAAGATTCTTTAAACTTTTTATTTCAATTTAAAGCAGCAATTTGTGCCTTTGTCAACTAATTATATTTGATGCTTTACACTTAAATGTGCAAAAGACTTGAGTCCTCGTTTCTTTCCAATATTGTGTGAAACAGCAGGCAAGGAAGTTCATGCTTCATGGGTCTTAAACAGCAGCTTTCCAGACTTTTTGAAGTCTTTTAAATCCGTTTTTCAGTATTTATTTATTTAGTTAGTTAAGTTAGTTAGATAAGTCCCTGGCCCTCGGGGTCCTGCAGGTTTTGAATATTTTCACACACCTGTCTTTAATTGAACCATTTGAATCAGGTGTGTTGGAGCAGGACCCCAAACATCCAAAATGTTTGCAATAATTTCCAAAAAATCCAAGTTCCAGGAAGCTTTGTCAAACCTTTGACTGTTTTTCTCTGATTGTGGCACTAAAACAACTTTTAAAACAACGTGAACAGTTTTTAGAATCAGCGCTGGAGAAGATGGCCTCTAAAAGGAAATGTCCAACATCACAGCCCGACAGAACCTGTGACCCCAAACCATCTTCCCACGAGTCGTCCTGCATGAAGGTCATGAACGACTGCAGAAAAAAGGTGAGAAGGTGGAGGACCTCAGCATCACGCCCCTGTTGAAAGACACGCAGCTTCATCTGTCATTTTCTGCAGGGTGAGCTCTGTGACGTGGTTCTGGTGGTCCAGGGGAGTCGGTTTCCTGCCCATCGACTGGTTTTGGCTGCTGCCAGTCACTTCTTCCGCCTGATGTTAACAAGTAAGCAGCTCAAGAGACATTGCATTAACTAAAAAACTGCAAACAGCTGAAATTAACACAAAAACATGCTTAAATATATTTCATATTATTCAGTGATCATAGTTGCATATATTTTAATGTGTCCTTCAGCCCTGACCCTGCTCCTCCTAGCCGTTTGATCCAAAGAAGGATCATAACTGAGCACACAGCTGAAACTTTTATCTCTCCCAAAGACTCCCAAATATGTTTTGAATCTTTTGAAGCCACTCTGTCAGTCTAGAACTCTGAGGTCTTCTAATCAGCTACTGCTGTCGGTCCCTAGAACCCATTTTAAAACCCGTGGTGATAGAGCATTTCAGGTGGTGGCACCGAGGCTCTGGAACGCTCTCCCTCTAACAATGCGCGGCTCCGAGTCGACTGATGCATTTAAGAGAAGTCTTAAGACTTATCTTTTTAAACAGGCTTATGGTTAATTGTACTTATCGATTTTAGAGTTTATCATGTGTAACCTTTTTGTATAGCATGTTTTAAGAGTGTATAATTTTAGTATAATTTTAGTATGATTTTATTATGTGTATTTCTTTTGTAAAGCACTTTGTGATTTTATATCTGTGAAAGGTGCTATATAAATATATATATAAAGCCAGCCACTAGGGAGCACAAGCCAGTGTATCTCTTGTGCCGGTCCCAAGCCCGGGTAAATGGTGAGGGTTGTGTCAGGAATGGCATCCGACGTAAAACACTTGCCAAAACCATAATGCGAGTTCATCAAAGTGAAACCATACCGGATCGGTCGAGGCCCGGGTTAACAACGTCCGCCACCGGTGCTGTTGACAAACAGGGTGCCGGCGGAAATTGTACTACTGTTAGTCGAAGACGCCGAGGAGGAAAACGTGTCAGGAGACAGAGGGAGAGGAGGAAAGTGAAGAATGTAGGACTGAGGGTTGCAACTCTAAATGTGGGGACAATGACAGGCAAAGGTAGAGAGCTGGCTGACATGATGCAGAGAAGAAAGGTAGATGTTTTATGTGTCCAAGAGACCAAGTGGAAGGGCAGCAAGGCTCGCAGTATTGGAGCAGGGTTCAAACTGTTTTACCATGGTGTGGATAGAAAGAGAAATGGAGTAGGGGTGGTCCTGAAGGAGGAGTTGGCAAAGAATGTAGTAGAGGTGAAGAGAGTGTCAGATAGGGTGATGTGTCTAAAGGTAGAAGTAGAAGGTCTGATGCTAAACATAGTCAGTGGTTATGCTCCACAGGTTGGATGTGATGGGGAGGAGAAAGATACATTTTGGAAAGATTTGGATGAAGTGATAGAGAGTATTCCCAGGGAGGAAAGAGTGGTGATTGGAGCAGACCTGAATGGACATGTTGGTGAAGGAAACAGAGGGGATGAGGAAGTGATGGGTAGGTTTGGTGTCAAGGAAAGAAACCAGGAAGGACAGATGGTGGTGGATTTTGCCAAGAGAATGGAAATGGCTATAGTCAATACCTATTTCCAAAAGAGGGAGGAACATAGAGTGACCTATAAGAGTGGAGGAAGGAGTACACAGGTCGACTACATTCTGTGTAGAAGAGGAAACCTGAGGGAGATTGGAGACTGTAAGGTTGTAGCAGGGGAGAGCGTGGCCAGACAGCATCGGATGGTTGTGTGTAGAATGACTGTTGTTGCGAAGAAGAGAAAACGAGTAAAACCAGAGAAGAAGACCAAATGGTGGAAGCTAAAGAAGGAAGAATGTTGTGAGAAATTCAGAGACGAGCTGTTAAAGGCTCTGGGTGGTAAGAAAGAGCTTCCAAGTGACTGGGCTACTACAGCAACAGTAATTAGAGAGACAGGTAGGAAGGTACTTGGTGTGTCATCTGGACAGAGAATAGATGATAAGGAAACCTGGTGGTGGAATAGTGAAGTGCAGGACGCCATCCAAAGAAAGAGATTAGCCAAGAAGAAATATGACAGTGAGAGGACTGAAGAGAGGAGACAGGAATATAAGGAGATGGGACATAGAGCAAAGAGGGAAGTAGCTAAGGCAAAGCAGAGGGCGTACAATGAGTTATATGGGAGACTGGACACTAAAGAGGGCGAGAAGGACTTGTACCGATTGGCAAGACAGAGGGATCAGGCTGGAAAGGATGTGCAGCAGGTTAGGCTTATTAAAGATGGGAATGGGAATGTTCTAACAAGTGAGGAGAGTGTGATGGGAAGATGGAAGGATTACTTTGAGGAGCTAATGAATGAAGAGAATGAAAGAGAAAGAAGAGTGGAGGTACTAGAAACTGTGGACCAGGAAGTGGGAAAGATTAGTGAGGGTGAAGTCCGGAAAGCTCTGAAAAGAATGAAGAAGGGGAAGGCAGTAGGACCTGATGACATACCAGTGGAGGTTTGGAAATGTCTTGGAGAGATGGCAGTGAGGTTTTTGACTCAAATATTTAATGGAATATTTGAGGGTGAGAAAATGCCTGAAGAATGGAGAAGAAGTGTGCTGGTTCCCATTTTTAAGAACAAGGGTGATGTACAGAGTTGTAGCAACTACAGGGGAATTAAGTTGATGAGCCACACAATGAAGATCTGGGAGAGAGTTGTGGAAGGAAGACTTAGACAAGAGGTGACTATCTGTGAGCAGCAGTATGGTTTCATGCCAAGAAAGAGCACCACAGATGCCATCTTTGCTTTGAGGATGTTGATAGAGAAGTACAGAGAGGGTCAGAAAGAACTCCATTGTGTGTTTGTGGATTTAGAAAAAGCATATGACAGGGTACCAAGAGAAGAGGTGTGGTATTGCATGAGGAAATCTGGAGTGGCAGAAAAGTATGTTAGACTGGTACAGGACATGTATGAAGACAGCAGGACAGTGGTGAGATGTGCTGTGGGAGTGACAGATAGCTTCAAGGTGGCGGTGGGATTGCATCAAGGATCGGCTCTGAGCCCCTTCTTGTTTGCTCTGGTGATGGACCGACTAACAGATGAGGTCAGGCAGGAATCCCCATGGACTATGATGTTTGCAGATGACATTGTGATCTGTGGTGAGAACAGGGAACAAGTGGAAGAGAACTTGGAGAGGTGGAGGTATGCTCTTGAAAGAAGAGGAATGAAAGTCAGCCGTAGTAAGACAGAGTACATGTGTGTGAATGAGAGGGAGGCCAGTGGAACAGTGAGGCTACAAGGAGCAGAGGTCACAAAGGTGCAGGACTTCAAGTACTTGGGGTCCACTGTCCAGGGAAATGGGGAATGTGGTAAAGAGGTGAAGAAGAGAGTCCAGGCAGGATGGAGTGGATGGAGAAAAGTTTCAGGAGTGATTTGTGACAAAAAGGTGTCAGCAAAGGTCAAAGGAAAAGTTTACAAGACAGTGGTGAGACCAGCTATGTTGTATGGTCTGGAGACAGTGGCATTGACAAAAAGACAGGAGAAAGAACTGGAAGTAGCAGAAATGAAGATGCTGAGGTTCTCCTTAGGAGTGACAAGGATGGATAAGATCAGGAATGAGATCATCAGAGGTACAGCACATGTTGAACAACTGGGAGATAAAGTTAGGGAGGCCAGACTGAGATGGTTTGGACATGTCCAGAGGAGGGACAGTGGGTATATTGGTAGAAGGATGTTAGAAATGCAGCTGCCAGGAAAAAGACAAAGAGGGAGACCAAAGAGGAGATATATGGATGCAGTTAGAGAGGACATGGAGGTAGTTGGAGTGAGGACAGAGGATGCAGAGGACAGAGTGAGGTGGAGGAGGATGACTCGCTGTGGCGACCCCTGAAAAGGGAAAAGCCGAAAGAAGAAGAAGAAGAAGAAAGGTGCTATATAAATAAAGTTTACTTACTTACTTACTTACTTACTTAATGGAAGAATAATCCTAAATAAGCAAAAGCGGAAAGAATCTATAGGTTTAAATGAGCAGAAATAAGAGAAAAATGAGAAATTACACAAAAAGCTGAAATTGACATAAATGAGCAGAAATAAGAGAAAAATGAGAAATTACACAAAAAGCTGAAATTGACAAAAACAATCAAAATGAAAAGGCTTAAACCAGAAAGAGCTGAAATGAGCTTAAACAATTGGAATTGGCTGAAAGAGCTAAATAAGTATAAATCTTAGCTGAAATAGCAGAAATAAGTTAATAAGGCTGAAAGTAGCAGAAATTACCACAAAACTTGAATTGATCTGAAAACTGAAAGTAGCTTAAAAAATGCTAAAAATCTAGCTGAACATGTAGAACAACCTTAAATTAGTAGAATGAATGTGTTTAGCCAATAAGGCTGAAAGAAGCAGAAATGAGCACAAAGGTGTTAAATTCAAAAATGCTTAATCCCAAAAGGAAATTAAATTGAACAGTTTCGGTTAATTAACAAATTAACAGCACAACGGCTGAAATTGGCTCTAAAGTTTAAATTTGCAGAAAGAAGCTGAACCAGAACAAAATGTGAAGCAGCAGCAGTAAAATGTTGTCTGTACTGTAGATCTAAATTGAGCTCAGTTCATTTTCTGAGGGAGAAAAGTGGCAGAAAAAGGCTAAATATTTCAAAAAGCTAAACCACAAGTCATGGCAGAAATGTGCAGAAAGAGCTGAACGTTTTGATTTTATGATTTGTTGAAGTAGAACAAAAATTGTGGAACGAGAAAGATGCTGGAAAAACGTCCAGAAGAAAACTGGATCACGATGCTTCAGATTAGAAACCTTCACAAAACTGTTTAAAAAAAGATTAATTGTGTTGTGGTCCAGCCAACATGAAGGAGTCTGCGTCTCGTGAGGTGGAGCTGTTGGACGTTGAGCCGGACGTCGTCGAGCAGTTGACTGAATATATCTACACGGCCCAGTAAGCTCGGCCGAGGCCTTCAGAGAACTGTTCAGCAGACTCCAGTAAAGTCCTCGAGCACGTGAACGTTCTGTCGTCTTGTTTCAGGATCTCCGTGAACGAGGGCAACGTCCAGTCGTTGCTGCTCGCAGCCGATCTGTATCAGATTGATCCCGTGAAGACGAAGTGCCTGGACTTCCTGGGAGAACGGATCAACGCTTCCAACTGTCTGGGTAACGGGCACGACCTCTCGCCAGCGCAAACACTGGCTATGGAAGGAAATATGTGTCGCTGGGATTTGAATTAATGGAGCTTATTTATACAGCGCTTTCTAGCCCCCTGTGAGGAGCCCCAAAGCGCTTTACAATACCAGCCATCCACCCATTCATACACACATTCATACACCGGTAGTGGTAGCCTGCCTTGCAAGGCGCCATCCAGACCTACCGGGAGCAACTTGGGGTTGAGTGTCTTGCCCAGGGACACAACGACACATGGTGGGCGGGCGCGGGATTCGAACCTCCAACCTTCCGATCGGGGGTCGACTGCCATTACCACTGTGCCACGGCCGCCCGATGTGAAATTGTGAATGTGAAATTTTAGCTTGAAGTAAAATAACGATATTTCAAACATATATAAATTATATTTTTTTTAGGTTCGGAATCAGAATATCTTTATTGACATTGCACCAGGTACAACGTGAACATGTACGCACAGTCATCCTGAAGGGGGACTATGTGTGTGAAGCTGCAGCGAATCGAGCGGCCATCTCATCCCTTATCAGAATGATAATCTTAGATATGAAAAAGGGGTAGAAACCATGAGGATAGGTGGTGGTGGTGTTACAAAAAAAGATCTTTCACATCTTGTCAGTTTGGACACTATGAGAAATCGAAAAAACTCTACCAGCAACCATAGTTAAGACAATTCATATGCATTTGAGGTTGAGGCAGTGAGATTTAGTCCATGAGCCTTTTTCAGATGGCAACAGTTCTGTTGATGTTACCAGCCGGCACCTCCGATAAGCACTCACGGAAAGTTCTTGGTGGAGGGGGTGGGTAATGCGATAGGTGGATGCAGCTGGTGTCCTCAGTAACGCATGTCTTAGGAGAAATTTGATATCCAGCCTTTCCAAGGCTGTTTGGGAAGTCAGATAGAGATAATGTAGACACATCACCTTCCACTCTCCCCAGGAATCCATGATGTATCCCCCGGAGTGTGTCTGCTAAGGGCAAGCTGGTTCTCCGGGACCTTGCCGTTTTGTAGACAAAATCTTGTCAATAGAGTTGATCATCCACAAAACTAAATCCATATCAATTTGTGTTCGAGGGATGAGTGCTGAGAAGCTGCAGACAGACAAAGAAGCCATGCAGGGTTAGGAAAAGTCTGAGGAGGGAAGGAGAGAAGGAGAGAAGCTGCTGCCTCGTCCAGAGCCAGAAGTAAAATGTATTCTGAATATATTGACACTGAAAAATTAAATGCAAACTTACAACATTAAAATTCCAGTGGCATTTTAAATTCGGATCATAGCGGCACATATTTACTTCCAAAGCCGGACTACCTCGTCTGTAAATATCCACTGACGTCTCTGCTCCTGCAGGTATATCAGCCCTGGCAGATTTGATCAGTTGTCCCAGCCTGAAGGCTAAAGCAGAGCGCTTCACTGTGCACAGCTTCACACAAGTGGTCACATCTTCTGAATTTCTTCAACTTGAGGAGAGTCGGCTCCTGAAACTGCTGCAACGCTACAATCTGCCCTGTTCTGAGGAGAAGGTATGCTGCTGGGATGAACTCGGAATGGTTAACGAGGTCAGGACCTCTGGATGGATCCTTTGGATCCTTCCTTGAAACGTTTTGTCTTTTCTCCAAAAGACTTCTTCAGTCTGAGACCTTTCAACAAGCTCAGTTTTATAAAAAGCACCACGGATCAAGCAGTTCACTGTTGGTTTTCAGGTTTACAAAGCTGCCTTGCTCTGGCTGAAGCACGATCTGCCCAACAGACAGCAGCATCTAGAGGAGGTGTTAAGTTGTGTTTGCTTCCCTCTGATCCCCCACACCTTCCTCTCGGAGACCGTGCAGCACGAGCCCCTGGTCCAGAACAACCCAAAGTGCCTGAGGATGCTCATAAGTGAGTAGCGAAGCTTGAAATCTGTTGCGTGGGTGACTGTGTGAGACACTCTTGATTTTGGCTAAATGTTCTTACTGGGTTAACACCTGTTCTCTCTGTCCAAGGTGGGTTAACTTACTACCTCTTGCCCAGCCAGGATCACAAGGACCTGTCAATGAAGATCCATTCTCGCCTTAAACCAATGCTGCGTATCGCTGTGTTACAAACCACAGCACCTAAACTCGTGCAGTTCTTCAACCCCAGAGTACTGAAGTTTTACGTTTAACAAATGCATTTCTTTGGACCTTAGTCATTTTATAAAAGGTGCACAATTATGTCTTCGTGCAGAACTACAGCTTGATGTCCATTGGCTGTGATTTTTGGGAATGCAAAGAAGCTGTGGCGGTCTACTTCAATGGCCTGGTTTACATGCTGAGTGGTAGGAGCACCAAGCGTGTCGACTGCTACAGCGTTGGGCAGAAAATCTGGTTCTCCAAGCCAGAGCTGCCCAGACCTCGAGTGGACCTGGCTGCCTGCGCCTCCCAAGAGAAGATCTACATATCTGGTGGAACGCTTGATTGCGGTCAGTACTGTGAAAGTTGTGTTGAGTCTTGATTCAGCTCAAAAGTGAGGCCATGGTTCTTTTATGGGGGGGGGGGGGTCTTAAGCCTCGAGCCTCAAGCAAAGGAGTTTGAGCATCTGTCCAGCTCCTGTGCAAAATTGAGAAGTTTTAAAAGGTTTTGTTTCCTTTTTCCCCATGGGTTGAGGTTGTCTCAAAGTGTTATGAAATAATACTCCAGATTACAACAGTTAATGGGAGGGAAAAGTTAAATGAAGTAACTCTAAAATACTTGAAGCTGATACAAAATATCACTGAATCCAGTAGATTCAAGTGAAGATTGAACCCACACTCACAAGACAGCTGCTTCAACCATTGACCCACATCAGCTACACAAAAAAATTATTTAGCAGGCAGCTAGCAGTGTGTTCGCTCGCGTGTGTACCGCGTTTTCTTTTGAGGCGTGAGCTGCAGCCTCGGTAATAGCAGCTCGTAAAGAATTTTTTTTAAATTTGGTCCTTTCATGTTGGTGGAAACTTCCTGTCTTTTGACTTCCCCCTCCTTCTTTTTCTGGTCCATTCTGTCTGCTCCAAACAGCAGACCCAGAATTCAAGATTGATAAATCTCCTCTGGGTTGAGAATGGCTTTGGGTCCCCAAGAAGCTGGGAGGGATGCTCTAATTTACCTTCCTGGACTGGTTGCCTCCAGACCTGACCAGACGTAGGAAAATGCTCTGACGATACTGGTCTGAAAATGTTTGATTGCAGGTCTCTCGACTGGTTACTTTGACTGCTTCAACATGGAGACAAACGTGTGGAAAACTGAACCAAACCTGATGAACGCCCGCTCCTGCCATGCATCAGTGGCAGACAGGGGGCTCATCTACGTTTGTGGAGGATGGAACCAGAAGGAGATCACAAACCGCTTCGAGGTCTACAATCCAAACACCCAACAGTGAGTCATTTGACTGTTTTAGAAGAAAAGTCATGTTCAATCTAGTTTCAAAGTTCAAGAGACTTTGTCATTCGCATAACATGTGGTACATGAGGTGGAGTGAAATTGTGTACTCGAGGTCCCAGTTACACCCCAAAATATAAAAAAACAATCAAAGGTCCAAGATGCCACAAACACTAATGTAAAATGATGCGGTAAATTAAATGGCAGCCTGTGTGAGCAGAGTGTGGATACAGCTGCTTAAAGGCAAGAAATCAGCAGCATAGATGATCAGCAGCACTAATGGTGTCATGTCTCCAATTAGTTATTGGCATTAGTGATTTTTTTTATTTTTATTACTGGTTAGGGATTTGAGTAACTGCTTCAGGTTAGAAGCTGTTCCTCAGTCTAGTAGTTCTACACTGAATGCTCCTCCTTCCTGAGGGGAGTGGGGCAAAAAGTGTGTGCTGGGTGAGTGGGGTCCTTCATGATGCAGGTGGCTCTCTTCCTGCATCTGGAGGTGTAGATGTCTGTGATAGTGGGGAGACTGACTCCAACATCTTCTGTGCAGCCTTCACCACTCTCTGTAAAGCTTTTCTTTCTGCAGCTGTGCAGCCTCCATGCCACACGTTGATGCTGGAGCACAGGATGCTCTCCACTGCACACCTGTAGAAGGAGGTGAGGACTGAGCTACTCAGACCAGCTCGTCTCAGCCATCTGAGGAAGTAGTCTCTGATGACCTTTCTGGATCAGTCTGGTGGTGTTGTTGCTCCAGTTGTGGTTGTCATTCAGGTGCACACCAAATTTCTTGTAGCAGGAGACTACTTCCACCGCAGATTCTCCTATGTTTGGGCGGAGGTGGACTAGGTGTATTTGTTACTTGGGAAGTCCACGACTGTTGTTCTTGAACCAGTTTTTCAGGTGTTCCACCTCCTGCCTGTAGCTGGAGTCGTTGTTTGTGAAACATCCCACCACCACTGTATCTGCAAACTTTACAATATGACAGCCTGGATGGGTACGTGCACGATCATGCGTGAGCAGAGTGAACAGGAGAGGGCTTGACACACAGCCCTGAGGGGAGCCAGTGCTGAGGGTTATGGTGGAGAAGTTGTGGATCCTCACAGATTACGGATTGTTAATAAGTCTAGGACCCAGTTGCAAATGGAGCTTCCTAGTGCGAGTAGTTTGTCCATCAGTGTTTGGGGGATCATGGTGTTGAAGGTGGATGTGAAGTCCACAAAGAGCAGACGGATGTAGGAGTCTTTCTGTTCCGGGTGGGTTTGTCTCAGAACTTGACATGTTCAACACTCGTCTACTGGTTCATGAAATTTCCAGTTGGGGTTGCCTTCAACAAACTACAACTTAAGGGTTGAGCAAAGATGTCATGAAACAAGTAGCTCCAAATACGTGGGTGAATCTCGGCTACTTAACCGATCAGTTGTAGCTCAACATTCATAAACATGACTGAGTTGTAGCCCCTTTGTTATGGCGGCCATCTTGAATGAATGTGGCTCTCAAGCAATCTGTATTAAATGAACATCCAATGATTGACTCAAAATTTTACCTGCAATGGTTTCAGGTGGACGGAGTTGCGCCCCATGAGGCAAGCCAGGATGAACCATGGTCTGGTGGTGGTCCAGAACAGGATTTATGCAGTTGGAGGACAGGGTCCACAGGGTAACTCGAACTCTTACAAAGTTCAGAATAGCAGCTAAACTGTAGCACAATAACTTTATTTACTTTCCCCCCAGGCTTTTTATATTCGACTGAGGTGTATGACCTCGTCACGGAGGAGTGGCGCGACTGTGCATCAATGCCGCATCCACAAGCTGTGAAATGTGCTGCTGTTGACAGCATCATCTATGTGCTGGCATGCAAAACCTATGGTACGGTCCTGAAACCAGTTCTGGAATATCATACGAAGAAAGACAGGTTAGTCTCTTTTCTTTAAATCTTTTTTTATTCATTTTTTTATATAAAGAACTTGTACTGATGTGTATTAGTGGTTTTGCTGTGGCCCCCAACAAAAATATCAAATTGCATCTTTTGTTCTAAACGTGTATATAATGTGTCAAAACGAAGTAGAACTGCTCCACGGCCCCAAGTCAGATGATCAGCAGATAGAAGTCCTCCTTTTGGAGGTTTTTGGGCGTCCACTGTGGCAAGGCCCAGAACTCACTGTAGGGATTGGAGGTCCTCTTGGACCTGACCACATTGAGAACCCCCCCGCAGGAGAGTGAAGAATAGGAAGGTCTGATCTGGACTTGATGCTTCCATGACCTGATGGCAGGAAAGTGGCAGGTGTTAAATGAATTGTTCTGGCAGAGCTTGATGTAGATTTGACTCTTTTCCAGGTGGGTCACTTCTCCGAAGATGAACCAGTTCTCGTTCCAAGACTCGGCCATCTGTGCGATCAACACTTGAATGGAATCAGAATGGCTCAAACGTCTGACAAAGGCTGAATTTTAAAATGTTTGTTTAATAAACGTTTTGAGTGTTTTTACGGTTTATACAATAAAGCATTTTAGTAATTTCTACGTTTGAGTTTTTTTGTTTGTTTGGGGGAGCCAAGATGGCTGCACTCAGCCGAGCAGCAGCTTCACAGGCTCCTGGTGAACTGTCTTGTGTTCCCGTTAACTTTTTCGTCTACAATGCACATCCACAGTACGGGTATGACCGCGACACACTTGTGGAGTTTTCTGTCGCTGCCTTGCCATCGTGGTTCAGTTCTTCCAGCCGCTCAGGCCTGTCATGGCGGCCGTCTCCATGGTCCTCTGCCTGCATGGACTGAACTTTACGGACCCGTTCAGTTCCGCGGGGAAACCTTGGATGTTCTCCGTCTGCTGGACCTGGTTCTGGAGGGCAGCTGCTGTGGTCCTTGCCATCAAGCTGCTAATACAACTGAACCTCACTAACACTTATGCTGCTAACTGGACCATGTTGCTGAGATAACCTCATTGTCATCAGAACCAATCTGCCGATAGGACCATGCTGCTGTAGATTTTTTTTTTATTTTTTTATTCACTTTTGGTTCCTTGTCTTTGTATTTTTGTTTCATGCTTTGAATAAATCCCAGTGTTGGTTTTGGGGTCGGCTCTGACTCCACTTGCGTTAAGCGTGTGAACTAGAGCCAAACAGAACCTGAGACTCATGCTGCTGTTTGGTGTATCGGTTTGCACTAATGAAGACTGGTGTACATCTTTTATTATTATTTTTTGCGTACCATTGGGTGTTTGTTTAGCGCATTTCTCAGTTTATATGTCAGATCCTTATTTACGGTTTCTTTATACACTTTATTTTTGCTATTGTTGGGTGTAACTGGGAACCTGTGTACATAATTTTGTTCTACCACATGTGTTGCAAATGACAACCTTTAATTGAAATGTTGCTCTGTAATCCCAATGGGATTATTGCACATGGTTATGAGGAGGGCTGCCTTCAAGGCTCCTGGGGGCTAGCTGAAGTGACTAGGGAAACTGGTGGTGGGTTTTATTTTACATTCTCTACTTTTTTGCTTGTCTAAAACCTGGGACGTGCCGACCACACTAGCCTTTTCTAACCACCTCTCCTCTTGACCAATCTAAAGAACTTGTTTGCATTTAAATGAGTAATGTTCACTTCTGGTTCCGGCGAACTAACGAGCGGCAGCACCTCTGGCCTCTCTGAGTATTTTTATCATCTAACTGACCCGTTTTTCGAATTGTACCAAAGCTGGTCCATCTTCCATCTGAATTTGGTGTTCAGTAACTCAGAGAGCCGGACGGGACCGTTCAAAAAAATGTCAGACCAGGTTCGGACGTTTTCACCTCACCGGTTATTCTGAGCTACCTTGCCCGGCCAGGTGAGCCCCAAAGCCGGAGAGCCGCCCACGAAGACCCGGTGTTTCTTCTGCCACTCTCATTGGCCCGTTTGAATGTCCCACCTGCACCTGGACCTGCGGTTCTCCTGTGGTTCTCCTGGTTTCAACAAGATTGCAGGGAAGTTTTCAGACTATGCTGATTTTTTCTGCTGTCCTTTGTTGACCTTGTGGCGTGGGGGGAAGATAATGTACCTGGTTCGTGAGCATCGGGGGAGGTGTTTCTGACTGGACCAGAACCGAATCGAACTGGCTGTGGGGACACCGTCTTAATCCACATTAAAGTCTGTTTACCTCCATGGAGCCTGAGCCCATCTGCGCGCGCGGCCGTGGGGATGCTTGCAGCTGGAGCTGCGCTCTCTGCTTTGTGCTCATTCTGGTTGCGTCTCAATTCAGGGGCTGCGTCCTCATGAGGATCCAGCCTAGCTGGGCCGAGTAGGCCACGCCATAGATATATACACTAGATCAGTGTTTTTCAACCTTTTTTGAGCCAAGGCACAGTGTTTTCATTGAAAAAATCCCGAGGCACACCACCAACCAAAATTGCAAACATAGATACACTGTATCCGCCTATATTAAATATATAGTCATTCTTATCAAAGTGTCTTGAATAGGAATGAAATAAACACAAAAATGTATTTTTATCATGTTTTATATTTCTTATTTCAAATTGCACTTAACATGAAATTGCACTTAACATGCCTTGAAATAAACCTGAACAGTGCCACAAATTGTGGTCTTAAAATTAAAGAGGATGAAATTGCACTTAACATGCCTTCAAATACACCTGAACAGTGCCACAAATTGTGGTCTTAAAATTAAAGAGGATGAAATTGCACTTAACATGCCTTCAAATACACCTGAACAGTGCCACAACAATATGGTCTTAAAATTAAAGAGGATGAAATTGCACTTAACATGCCTTCAAATACACCTGAACAGTGCCACAACAATATGGTCTTAAAATTAAAGAGGATGAAATTGCACTTAACATGCCTTCAAATACACCTGAACAGTGCCACAACAATATGGTCTTAAAATTAAAGAGGATGAAATTGCACTTAACATGCCTTCAAATACACCTGAACAGTGCCACAACAATATGGTCTTAAAATTAAAGAGGATGAAATTGCACTTAACATGCCTTCAAATACACCTGAACAGTGCCACAACAATATGGTCTTAAAATTAAAGAGGATGAAATTGCACTTAACATGCCTTCAAATACACCTGAACAGTGCCACAACAATATGGTCTTAAAATTAAAGAGGATGAAATTGCACTTAACATGCCTTCAAATACACCTGAACAGTGCCACAACAATATGGTCTTAAAATTAAAGAGGATGAAATTGCACTTAACATGCCTTCAAATATACCTGAACAGTGCTACCATTCTCTCTACATTTTACTCACTTAGTGTGAAACCTGTGCCTGTTTGGATGAACACAAAGCTGATATTCTGGCAGGAATTGAAGAAAGACACACACGAAGCTCTTCCTCAACAGCTCTCAGTCTCTCTCTGTTTTTAGTTTTTATGGCAGTTAGGCTGGAGAAGCTCACTTCACACAGATATGTTGTGGAAAATGGGAGCAATGTCAAAATAGCTTTGTTTGCCAGAAAGGGGAACTCCTTGGCAGCAGTCAACCAAAAACTGTCCAAAGGAAGATCAGCAAAGCTCAGCTTTAAACCACGATTTTGTCTCAGTTCAGTTAGTTCTTCCTGCTCCTGTAAAGTCATGTTCCTGCCAACAACTGCTGAGCTGTATGGGTCCCTAACAAAGTCATAGCATACCTGAATGGATGACTCAAAAGAGATGTAAGCCTCGCTGTACAGTCTCACGTTCACGGATTCTGCCTTCTTCTGATTTCCACTTGAGCCTTCATCTGGGTCCGAATTTTGTCCAGGGAACAGACCGGATTTAGTATTTTTTCTTTTGAAAAAGTTTTCCATCGCTGCCTGTTTGTTTGAGAAGGTCCTCGCTGTTTGTTTTGCTCACTGCTACACGTCACGTTCATGCGCCGCTACTTCTCTTGTTTTAATGTGCGACGCTATGCTCCATACTGCCACCTATCGCGCGGTAAGGAAATTACACCAGTTAATTAAAATTTCATAATTTACTAATTTTACACGGCACACCAGACGATCTCTCGCGGCACACTGCTGTTCCGCGGCACAGTGGTTGAAAAACACTGCACTAGATAAGCTGAGGAGGAGTCAGCGGCGTCGTCAAGCGGCAGCCATCTTGCCACAGACAGCAACATTAGCTGCAGCTGTGGAAACCGAATGGAGGTGAGGGATTTCACAAACAAAAATACACTTAACTCGCTGTAATCTTGACGGATTTACAAACGGTTTATGTTTTTAAAAACGTTATTAACGTGGCTATGATTTCTTTGGTAATCAGACAGCAGTTTCGTCTTTTTTAAAAGGTTTTATTCGTGTTTTGGGTGTCACACTCATCGAGAATCTAGAATTTAAATTCTGTTTTTATTACACCAATAACTATTTTAAAACAAACTAATCTTTTGTCTAAATGACTGTCTTGATCATGACTGTATTTATTAGCAGACTATTAACAAGAGCCTTTGATTAAGGGCTAGCTAGTATTCCAAATATTTCCCCAGCATTCTTAGATCACTAGGAGCTCTTTGTTTTTAACTGAACTAAAGCTGCACATGATTTCCAAGCGGTTTGGTATGTTCAACACTAATTACTGCTTTGTGTTTTACAGAAATACTCTTTGACAAGATGCCTGACTTTTGTGCAGCCTATGGATGCTCCAATAGACGTAACATCAAAACAAGAAACCTTGGGATCACATTTCACCTGTAAGACTCTGTGACAGTATTATTACTTTAATTAGAATAATCATAGTTATATTTTGGATCAGTGCACATTACACGTCACGCTACACACAAAAAATGTGAGATAATATTATTGACATAATATTATACATAATATATATTTACATAATAATGACATAATATATATTTACAGCACTTTGGTTGACCTTGTTGTTGTTTTAAGTGCTCTAATGCTATCTCCTCAGTTGTTCTCACCTCTCTGCATGGAGTTCATAATATGCTCTTTTCTGTCTGCATCACGTTCATAAGATGCTCTTTTCTGGTGATGGTACTTCTTATCTTATCAGGGTGTTTTGCTACAATATATTTGCTGTATTAAAATATGTCTCTGTTCCTGCTCTTGTGTTTAGTCACCGCCACCCCTAAAAAAAGTAAATGTTAAGATCCTAAACTCATTCTTTCTTGGGACCTCTTTGTAATTATACAATATTTGCTTTATTTGATTAAGATTCCTCTCTATCCTGGGATTTATCATCAATATTGACACATTGATGTCAATGGTTCCTGTGCTGCTTGATGAGCAGCGATATATCCTGACCTACAGGTTCAGCCAGGACCACTTGGAGCTTCTCTTTAACTCCATCAGAGCATCTGGTACAATTCATAATTATTTTTTAACACAACACTAAGTGACCGGAACTGTCAGCAACTGTATTGTTTTCAATTTGTTGATCCATGTTTTCTTTTTTTTTTTAGGAAAATACATTTGGTTTGTTTATTTGTTTGAAAAATCGGTGAATATGTAATATACTGTTATATATCTTGTGTCTATTTTAAGGTGGATGGAATAACAACCCTAGTGCCAGCCAGTTCAAGAACATTTTCAGAAAGCTGATGGCCCGGTGTGGTGTTAAACCAAGCATAAAAGGCAATGTGACCGCACAGGATGAGACAGAGTCCCAACCAGTTGAACCAATGTCCTCTGCTGACCAGTTCTACCACATTGACACATCAACAAACCTGTCAGCTGTAGATATGTCCTCTGTAGAAGAAGAAGATCTTCCATCACCGTTTGCTGACATTCCTGCTCTTATACATGACCACAGCTACCTTCCCAGCCGCTTCGATGGTCTTGTGGAAAACACACTTGTGTACATTTCAGGTAGAGGTTGACTTATACTAGATTTGACCTATTACCTGTAGTGCTAACATTCAGCATATAATATT